>VMDR010016550.1:0-21049 GCA_007922815.1 Macrotus californicus
AAGAGATTTTTTTCACCAGCAGTTATTTTCAGCAGGTAAGAGGGATGGAGTGTGGTGGCAGATGTCTGGTGAGTACACAACAGCATTTCAACCCCTGTCTCCCACACACATTCTCCAGAAATTTTGTAATGCCCTTTGAGGACATTTATTCAACACATGGAGTGAGTGCCTATTGTATGCCAAATGGTCAGGGACAGAGAATAAGAAGGCACAACGCTCCCCTGCCATGGAGTCAGAGGTCAATGACTCAAGGTGAGTGTGCAGGTTCATCATGCACTTGCACATCCCTCAGAGACCTGCATGGTTTGCTCCATACACACCCCAGGTTTGTGGCAATTGTCACTCTTTGTGGAGGACCTCGGTAGCCACCCACATCCCTGGTCTTTTTTTCTCTCATTTCCTTATTTATGGCCAGACTATCCCAAAATGGAAACTTCATGAGAATAAGGAATGTTTTTAAGGTTTTTTTTTTGTTTTCTGCAGTATTCCCAGAGCTAAAAATAACATGTGTCACATAGTTGGTGCTCAATGTTTATTGAATAAATGAGCCATACCAAGTGCTAATAAGCATGGGGCTGAGATGGACTAGAGACAGAAGGCTTTACAGGGAAGTAAACATGGAGTTGATCAGGAGGCATTAACTAGGCCTCAAGGAGAAGGAACTGATTTTATGCAAGAAACAGGAGCATGTGCAAAGGCCCTGAGTGAATGGGAGCATGGTGGGCTTAAGGAACTAAAAAAAAGTCCAGTGAGAGTCAAACTCAGAGGCTAGAACAGAGATGTGATGGAGTTAACAGCTGACACTTAGAATGGCTCACAAAGTGCTGGGAACCACCCCAAACTTCACACAACTCTGGGAGGAAGGTACTTTATTTATCCTCATTTTATAGATGAAAAATTCAAGATTTAAGTGGTTTACGTAACTTGTCCAAATCATAAATTTTATGAGCAACAGAATTAGGATTCAAACACAAGTATTTTGACTCCAGAGCCTGTCAACTTAACCCCAATGGCTTTCAGACTCTAATAGGAGAAGTAAAGTAGACCAGCACCTCTAGGACCTTGGAGTGACATTAAATCCCAGTTGTGGTCCTGGGAGGAGCAAGCAGGTACAGGCTGCACACCTCCCAGGGTAACCCTGACAGACCACCCAGCTCTGCTCTACCCACCCACCTGGCTCTCCAGAGCTATAACTGCTCTACTTGGAGGGGCTATCCAAAATATATTTTCTATTTCTACTCAGGATGGGCAAAACCAATCTAAACTCCCTGAAGGTTTTGTCATGTACCAATAAGATCCCTTTAGAAATTATTACAAAGTTAGCGCTCTGTACTCTGAAATGACAGGTTATTTTAAAAGGCATTAACTTGGTCATTTTCAGTGCAGTGTGGGTTGTTTGTAACCTTGGTTGGGAAGCTTTTTAAATGTCCCTGTGTCCAGATCACACCCTGACCAATTATGCCAAAATCTCTAGGGTGGGTTCCAGGTGTCAGTATTTCTTAAAGGTGTCCAGGGAAGCCCAATGTGCATTCAAGTTTAAGAATCATATCCCTTTGTGCTGAAAGGATGGACAGTGACCAGCAGCATCAGCATTCCCGGGAGCACATTAGAAATGCAGAATCTCAGGCCCCACCCCAGCCATCTGATTTGGAATCTGCACTTTAACAAAGTGATTTCTGTCCATCTGAAGGTTTGAAAAGGTTTGTTGTAGGTTTGACATGGTCCAATAATGTAGCCACTAACCACATGCACCTATTTAGTTTTAAACTAAGTTTAAAATTCAACTCACACTGGCCACATTTCAAGTGGCTACCATCTTGAACAGCTCAGATATAGGCTATTTCTATCACTGCAGAAAGTTCTATTGGGCAGCATTACTCTAGAACTTTCTGGAAAGGGGCGGCAATCAGCCACAGTCCTTTTCTTTTGGATGCTGCAAACAATATAGACAATGTTACCTCCTTGGATGAGCCAAAATTGAGATATATTCAACTTGGCACACTAGAAGATATATTTGGATTATTTTCTGTTCCTTTTAAATAAATCAAGAGCTAGCTGTATCTTTCTAAGCTTTGGATAAGCACAATTTGTGGGGTGGGAAGCAGATGAGTGGGGGAGAGAAGACAAATGTGAGAAGTAAGATCAGTGTCAACTACTAGAACAGAATGCAGGGTTGTTAGGGTGGTCCCCATCTTCCTCATTCTTCCCCACCAAGGCTACAGGAGCACACTTCCCAATGAGCATCTGCAGAAAGAGCTGGTAACCAGATGTGACTGGTGTGTGGCTTTAGGTGCAAATAAAAAAGCAGGCATTCTGTCAGCTAAATAATAGCCAGGCTACAGTGTCACAAGGCTGCAGAGTAGGTTGTTTTCTTTGAGGGAAGGACATGGGATGTTCTCCATCTCCAGGGGCTGTATGGTGGCTGTCAGCAGGATAACACAGCTGGAGCTGAACAGGTGATGGTGGCAGCCACTCCTGCAGTGAGGAGTGATATGCATCTCCCTGTGAAAAGGCTGTGCTCCTTACAGATAGCCACTCTGCCAGCTGACAGGAGATGAGAAGCAACAGATTATTTATTTACTTACACAGCCTCTGAGTGTTCTCCTCCTAAATTACCAGAGGGCAGGTGTGGGTGAAAAAGGTGAAAAAGCAAAATGAGAGAACACACCAACAAAGCACCGTAGAGCAACGTGTGACTTTTGTGCCATTGAAATCTTCACAAAATTTCAGTTGTTAAGGTTCAGTTGATATTGTTAAATAGTAATACTTTGCATTTTGAAGTTTTTTTGTGGTTATTTTATGAAGTTGACCTTCATGAATAAGTCAGAGCAAGGTTCTCCATCCCCTTTAAAGGGGGATAAAGGCAGACTGAGTGATGAAGTTTTTTTTTTTTTCTAAAGCTACTAGTGAATTGAATAAAGACTTAAAAGTAATCCTTCATTTATTCACAACTATTTATTGAGAATCCTACTAAGTGTCTGGCTCTGAAGGTGCTTCTGTCTCCTTTTAAAGTTAACTTCAACCATGCAACCAGTATGACTTTTTCAATTTCTAAAGAATGTTGGAGACTTGGGGATGAGTTTTATTAAAACTCTGTAAAGCCCTGGCATTTACTGTGGGTGGCAATTATCCAGTGACTGGAGCTACCTAATTAGACAGGTTCAGGCACACAGATCTCCTAACTCAGGTTCTCCCAACCTCTGTGCTCTGGAGCCCCTTTCTTTGAACTCTCTATGCTCTGTCTAGGTTATCTCACCACTCCCAAGTGTTTATATCCCTGCCCCGGACCCTCATCTTCAGCCCAGCTTGGCTCCTTGTCTCCATTGACTTAGTTTCACCTTAGCCAGGTGAAACTTAGCATCTGGACTCTCCCCAATGAGGCAGAGGCTGAGGTGCCTGCCAAGATCTCATGGAGTCTTTTCCTCCCATTTCCCAGCTGCTGTCTGCACTCTTGCTGCTGAAGACTTTCATCTGAACCTCCTCCAGAGGGTTGCCCTTGGGCAACAGGTGCTGCCTCATCCAGAGGTGCCTGTACATCCCATATCCTCATCTGTCATCTGATCTGTCATAGAAACAGTAAAGGGTGTTGAGGGGATATGGGCTGGGTGTTGGTAATAACTCTTCCAAGGATCTAGTGCCGATTCCCTAGACTTGCAATCAATAGCTTTCCAACCTGGCTAGAACCTTTGCTCCTGTTCACCTGCACATCATCTCCTCAGCCCTCAATGGTTCCTCTGCTTTCTAGCCTTCTTGCCTTTGCTCAGTGTGGTTCATCTGCCTGGAATGCCTTGTCTTCTTCAACTGTCAAAATTTTACTCATCCTTTGAAAGCAAGTGACATTGCCACTTTATCCATGAAATATTCCCAAATTATGCCTGCCTTTGCAATGTGGATTATTTTAGATATGCATGGTTCTCTAGTCATCATTGTTGAGAATGAATCTGATTCATCTTAACTATCACTAAATGTTATGAGCTAAATCGTGTCCCACTAAAAGCTGTTGAAATCCTAACCCTCAGTACCTGTGATTTACTTGGAAATAGGGTTTTTACAGATATAATTAAGATGAGGTTATTAGGGTCACTCTAATTCAATAAATATGATATCCTTATAAGAAGAAGAGTAGAGACACAGAGACAGATACACACAGAAGGAGGACAATGTGAAGACACACAGGGAGAACACGGTGAACAACAGAAGCAAGATTGGTATCTATAATCCAAGGAACACCAAGGACCGCCACCAACACTAGAGGCTAGGAGAGAGGCAGAAACAGATTCTTTCCTAGAGACCCCAGAGGGAGAATGGTCCTACGAAAACCTTGATTTCAGACTTCCAGCCTCCAAAGCCATGAGAGAATAAATTTGTTATTTTAAGTGACCCAGCTTCTGATACTATGTTATGACAACCCTAGAAAACTAATACATTACGTGTTTCACACAATGCCTTACACAGAGTAAGTAATTGGCAAGATTTGTTGAATTCACATGGTGGTGGTTTATTTCTCTCACTAGTTTTTTTTTTTTTACAAAGTGTTTAATGTTTATTGCAACGCACCTTACAATATGTTGGTAGAAACTCAAATTTTCTAAATCTTTGGTTGTCATTCATACCCATAAAGTACCCTTTCCTACCAACTACCCTTACTGGTAAAATCCATATGTACAATATTTGTGGGGAAAGAGAGCTTACATAAATATATTAGTTATATAATGCTGTAATACAAATCACTCCACTCCATAGTTTAGTGGCTTAAAACCACAATAGTTACTTGTTATTTGTGATTTTCCATGGAGCAGCTTGACTGGGAAATTATGACTCAGGATCCCTCATGAAGCCACAGTAAGATGTTACCCAGGGCTACAGTCATCTGAAGGCTCAAGTGGGCCTGGAGGAATACTTCTCAGGTGGCTCGTTGACATGATTAACAAGCAGCTGTGGGCTGGAGGCCTCAGTTCTTCTCCAAGACTGAGATATCCAAGCAGAAGAAAGGTGGCAACAGCCTTGAAAGGCAGGACCTAGCTGTAAAAATCACACACCATCACTCTTCCATATTCTGTTGCCTGCACAGGCCAGCCCTGACTAAATGTGGGAAAGAATGAATACCAGGAGGTGAGGATCATTAAATGCCATCTTGATTAGTCAATACCATACAGTCTCAAAAAAGATGGTCTCACCTGCAAGCAGGCAAAACTTTGTTCTTGGAAGGAGTGAAAAAATTTTACTCTTTTTATGTATAAAGCACAGATATACATATAGTACATAAACAGATATAGAGTGTATCTCTTGTACTAGATTTCATGGTGAAGGAATCAGGCACCAAAGAAAAAAATGTTTAGAAAGTCTTCTAGGGAGATGATAATGAAAAAAATGGTTGAGATACACTGGCTAAAACTTTTTGACTGCAAGCAATGAAACCCAATTCAAACTGACTTAAGCAAATATAAAGTCCAGTAGTGTAGGCTTTAGGAATGGCTGAAGCAGGGGTTCATATAGTGCCACCAGGGCTTTCCCCCTCATTATATGCAGGCTGTCTCTAAGCAACTTTTCATGAGAGTCTGCCTCTATGAGAGCCACTAACATCTTATCAGCTAAGTCCCCTGACATTCACTACCCATCCCAGTGGGAAAGGTGCTTCCTTCCTCTTAGTTGTCACAGAGAAGTCCCAGAAAGAACCCATATCACTCATTCTTGGACATATATTTCTTCTATAATTCTGGGAGCAAGTCCAATGTTTGGATGTTTTTTCCAACACCACCAAGTGATTCTCTAACACCAGCTGGGTGTCCTACAATTCAATTCAATTGTGAAACTACCTACCTACCTACCTACCTACCTACCTGGAGATAGCATCAGACTATAACCAAGCAAACCAGGGCTCAGCTATGTGGCACATTGACACATGACCCAACAATTAGTGTTTAAGGAAACAGGTTTTTGTTTACAGGGCTCCTACCTCAGAGTAGCTGAGAGCACTCCTGCTCAGAGCCCTTCTCTTCCACGAGACCCAGCACTTCCCTTCCTCCCCAAAAAGCTATAAGCCAAAACCAAGCCCAGAAGTTCCCCATATTCTTATCTGTTCTTAAGCTGGCTGTGCAAACAGGTCTCCATCTCCTCTGGAAGGTGAACCTGTGGGTTTCAGAGTTGCTATCCTCTCACAGCAGCTCTCTCCTTCAGGATCTGGGGTGTGCTGTTCTCAGCCTCTATGTACTGGTTCAGGGAAACATGTGTGTGTTACACTGGGTCATGGTACGGTTCAGGGAGGCACAGTCCCAAGGGAGCAGATTCTCCGTATAACCTTCAGAGAAGCAGTTCTTTAGATCAGCATTCCCAGTCAGAGGCTGCAAGCATCTCTCATGAACCTGGGTGGCTAGGCAGCTCCATCAGCTCTGCCCAGACCTCTTCTCTTCATAGTGGACTCTCTCCTACACCCTTTCAGACCACATGGCTGCTTCCTGTCTCTCAGCCTGCATGGTTGCTTCTACCTTCTCTCTCAGCCCACCCTTATTTTGGATGCTCAGCCTAGAACTTCCTATGTGACCTCATATCCTATGATCTGACACTTTTGCCAGTCCCCCTGTATCTTTTACTTTCTTTTGGCTGCCATCTTTGGTCAGAGCAAGAATTCTCCATGACACATGGACATCCAGGGTGCACATCACCCTTCTAAGTGACAAGCTCTATGGATTACTAGTTCTGAACCTCTAAGACATTCAGTTTTTTTCACCTATAAAATGAGAGTAATGAGGATTGTCACTGGGATTAGTTTGTTACACAACCTGAGTAGACAAACACCCAGCACACATTAGGGACCTCGCAGAGTGCTGGGCTCATTATAAGTGCTAAATAAACAAGTAAATAAATAAGATTCAACACAGTAAACACATTAATATGCAATAAACTTGGAAGAAGAGATTGATAAGGTTTTTGAGTGGCTAAACTGAGTGTATCATTTATTGAGTGAGCAATGGGGAGTTTGTGAGCAGGAAACAAATTTGGGCCCTGGCTGGTGTGGTTCAGTGGATTGAATGCTGGCCTGTGAACCAAAAGGTTGCCAGTTTGATTCCCAGTCAGGGCACATGCCTGGGTTTCAGGCCAGTTCCCCAGTTGAGAGCATGTGAGAGGCAACCAATCGATGTATTAAAAAAATAAAAATGGAAGCATATCTGTGCAGAGTTTTAGGGTCAGTGTGACAATAGAGCATTTTATAAGGGGGGATTCTTTAGCACTGGAATCCTTAGGAGGTGTTGGAAATCTCAGGGATGTCCCCAAAGGAAGCTTTGAGCATTGCATTTGGAAATGGTGATGAGCAAGAAAAAGAGAGGGAGGAGTCTTACAAGTCTTCCCATGCCCTAGTTAGGCTGTTTAGGAGAGAATGAGAGAAAAGTGATGGGAATACAGCAGTGCTTTTGGTTGTGGAGATAATGGAGGCTCTTTATTATTAGGCAGTGGGAACCAGATAGTCAGGAACTCCCCTACAAAAGAACACACTAGTACTTTTTTTGTTTGTAGGAAGACTACCAGTCCTGGGGGTGCTGATCAGGGTTAAGTTACACAAATTACACTTTGACTAGAGTGAAATTCCCCATCCTCAGCAAAAAAAGCAAGAAAGGGAAGTGACAATTTCAACCACACAGCTATTCCTCCTGCCTCTCACCTGATGGGTGTCAACCCCAGCCTCCCACAGTTGAGTCTCTGGCTGGGCTTGTGGGCATTTGAAAGGATTTTCCAAAAGCAATTTTAACTATACTTAATTTTCATCCATGTGAAAATTTAGACCCCAAACTCCATAAGTAAGATGACACATGTGTTGCGACTCAGACAGGTTCACAGGACTCAGACAGATGAAAGAAAATGCACGAAGATGTTGGGATGTCTGACACGCCTTTATTCAAGGGTGGGTTATCCAAGCATGCTGCAAGCTGCGTGCCCTTGCTTGTGTCACTGCATGTCACCCATCCCTCTCTCCCAGTGGGAAGTCCCTAACCTGCTAACATACTAAATACAGGCAAAACCAGGGAGCCAACAGGTTATACAATAGGGCTTCATTCTGCTCATGCAAGCCCACTCAAGGCTATGGGAGCTGTTTATTGGACCCATTCTCAAGGTTATTAGAAACTGCTTCCCTTAGTTGCCCAGACATCTGGGTGAGGGAGCCAGACTGCCTGTATTTACCCTATAGGACACCACTACAACAAGCCCATATTTCAAGATTTTACTAAAGCATGAGGACTTGGGGTGGGAAAGGGTGGTTCTCAAACTATATCTGGTGATTATTTGAAGATCAATAAACTATATAATAACTGGGTGCTACAGTATTTTAAATCAAAATCACTTTTAGATTCCTCTATTCCTCTATGTTGCTGTAAATTATAAGCACATCAAAATTCCTTGTGATGGCTGTGTGGGAAAAAATCCTCTCAGCCCAATTTACTGAGCAACTTTTATCTCATTGAAAAACTAGGCTGTAAGGTAGCAACTCTTCCATCATCTGCACCCCATGTGAAAGGCTGAGCTTTGTAGTTAGTTTGTTTTGTGTGAGGTGGGCACTTGCCCTTTTATGTGTCCAGTGGCACTTTTCAATGGAAATGATTGTATTTGGTCTGATTTGCTGAAGTTGAGCACATGGTCTGCTGACCCCAGAAAACATCTCAGCTCTGTCCTTGGTTCTGGTTTACATGTTTGTGGAGCAGGGACCAGGGCAGTTGCAGCATATTCATATCTGCAATTGGAACAGATATGTGTATTTTTGGAGTAACCAGCCACAAAGTTTGACATGCCATTGTTACAGAATGGAACCATGGTGGACCAAGATACTGTTACCAAGACAAACCCCTTCCCCTGGGGTCCCTCTGTCCTAGGTTCATCTTGCCTGCTGCCCTTAGGAATTGTGGCTCTCAATGCCAGAGTTTCGTAAAAAGGAAAGGAACTATTTATTCAAAAGTTATACAGGTTTAGAGTAATGGCAGAATGTCACCATTAAAATCCCAAAGTCCCTTAAAACACCCAGGAACACACAAATCCTTCCTTCCCTCCTTTGCCCAGTCAGGCCAATCAGGAGTACTGTATTTTAGGAATAAGAAATAGAAGTCCATAGCTCAGCTAGACTCCCGGTTCCTCCAAGTAATCTATACTCAGGTGGGCAGGCCTCCCATAGTCCCCAGCACCATCAGCTGTGTCTGTGCAATCTCCAGTTCTTAATCCAAAACCATGTGACACCTTCTCATGGCCCACCAGTAAGAGTCCTTTCACCCCTTTCCTTCCCACATGGTCTTGCATTGTCCTTCTGCATTCTTTGAAACTGCTAAGAGAGAGAGTTCTGCATGGTTGCTACATCTTGCTTTCCTGCTTCCTAAGCCACATGGTCAAGGGAACCCCCTCTCCATTCTCAAAACTGTGTGGTTAAGCAAAAAGCACAGCTGCGATGCCTGGGTGTAAATCCCAGTGTGAATCTTCCTCTGTAACCCCATCCCAACTCCTCCCACAATCAGCTACACCTGCTAACAATCCCACAGTTTCTCTGCCTTTCTTGGCTGTCATAGTAAGTCCAGGCAGGCGTGGCCCTGTGTCGTGGAGTGAACCATCTCCAAGCTCTCACGCAGGCACTGTATCCAGGGGAGCTGCCTTCCAGCTACATCACAGGTCAAAGTCACTCCCACTTCCTTAGCTAGACTTGTTGTTATGAAAAATAACCATTTTTGCATATCACATATGAAGCTAGCCTGCTGTTATTGATATGCAAAATAACTCTCAATGGCCCTGCTCCATGTATCCCATCCACCATGGTGGCGGGCCTTGAGTATGTGGGTGGATATCCGATATTTTTTTGGACACCCCAAGTTCTGGACCCCATTACAAATACCTCTTTGGGGGGCCCTAGCTGTACCTCGTTACACCATCTCCACTCAAATCCCAGATGACAAACTAGTTCCATTCTAACAACCAGACCTGCTCCAGTCATTTGTCTCAAAGCCTCTTTTGAATGACTTATTTCTTCTTATTTACAACTCCCAAAGTCAGCTGCTCCTTCAGGGAAAATCATCTTTAATGTCTAGGACACTGAGTGGGTCTTTGCTTCTTATTTGTCCTATTCTTGTTTAGGTAAAAGAACACATTGAGCAGGTAACCAGTAAATAGGGCCCGTAACAGACAGAATCACCTGAAATGGATTTATGCATAGCAAGAAACAATTGTGTAGTTTTTATTTTATTTTTTTAATATACTTTATTGATTATGCTATTACAATTGTCCCATTTTCCCCCCTTTATTCCCCTTCACCCTGCACACCCCCTCCCACCCATATTCCCCCTCTTTAGTTCATGTCCATGGGTCATATACATGAGTTCTTTGGCTTCTACATTTCCTATACTATTCTTAACCTCCCCCTGTCTATCTTCTACTTACCATTTATGCTTCTTATTCCCTGTACCTTTTCCCCCTCTCTCCCCACCTACTCCCCCACTTATAACCCTCCCTGTGATCTCCATTTCTGTGATTCTGTTCCTGTTCTAGTTGTTTGCTTAGTTTATTTTGTTTTTAGTTTTGGTGTGGTTGTTAATAACTGTGGTTTGTTGTCATTTTACTGCTCATATTTTTTATCTTCTTTTTCTTAGAAAAGTCCCTTTAGCATTTCATATAATAAGAGCTTGGTGATGATGAACTCCTTGAACTTGACCTTGTCTGGGAAGCACTTTATCTGCCCTTCCATTCTAAATGAAAACTTTGCTGGAAAGAGTAATCTTGGATGTAGGTCCTTCCCTTTCATGACTTGGAATACTTCTTGCCAGCCCCTTCTTGCCTGTAAGGTTTCTTTTGAGAAATCAGCTGACAGTCTGATGGGAACTCCTTTGTAGGTTACTGTCTCCTTTTCTCTTGCTGCTTTTGAGATTCTGCCCTTATCTTTAATCTTGGCTAATGTAATTATGATGTGCTTTGGTGTGTTCCTCCTTGGGTCCAACTTCTTTGGGACTCTCTGAGCTTCCCGGACTCCCTGGAAGTCTATTTCCTTTGCCAGACTGGGGAAGTTCTCCTTCATTATTTGTCCAAATAAGTTTTCAATTTCTTGTTCTTCCTCTTCTCCTTCTGGTACCCCTATGACTCGGATGTTGGAATGTTTAAAGATGTCCTGGCTGTTCCTCGGCCTTTCCTCATTTTTTAAATTCTTGTTTCTTCATTCTGTTGTGGTTGAATGTTTCTTTTTTCCTTCTGGTCCACACCATTAATTTGAGTCCTGGTTTCCTTCCCATCCCTGTTGGTTCCCTGTACATTTTCCTTTATTTCACTTAGCATAGCCTTCATTTTGCATCTAATTTATGACCAAATTCAAGCAATTCTGTGAGCATCCTGATTACCAGTGTTTTGAACTGTGCATCTGATAGGTTGGCTATCTCTTTGTCCCTTAGTTGTATTTTTTTCTAGAACTTTGATCTGTTCTTTCATTTGGGCCTTTTTTTTTTTTTTGTCTCAGTGCACCTGTTACATAGTAAGGGACAGAGCCTTAGGTGTTCACCAGGGCAGGGCAACCCACATCTCTGCATTGTGACGCTGTTTGTGGGGGAGGGACCCGAGAGGGAACAGTGCCACTTGCTCCACTCTCTGTTGGTCTTCAGTCACTTCCCCCACTGCCCAGAAGCAAATTGGGCCCTTCTGGCGCTGACTCCCAGTTGGATGAGCTTGTGTACAATCTAGGACCCTGTGGGTCTCTCCAGTGAACTCTCTTGTGAAGCTGGGACTTTCTCCCACTGCTGCCTCAACCCCTACAGATGTTTTCATTCAGAGGCCTGAGGCTTTATTTCCCTGCTCTGGAACCCTGGGTTGCATGATCTGTCTCACTCCCCAGTTGTTCTTCCCGGTTTATCTGCATGGGAATGTGGGACCATGCAGTGTACAATCCGCTACGCCGCCAGGTCCACCAGCTGCTGCCTTGCCCACCAGCCATTGACTTGCCGCGAATCCTCACTGCCCAGCTGCCCATCTCCTCCCCTCCTACTGGTCTAGATGGATGTTTCTTCTTCAACTCCTTGGTTGTCAGACTTACAAACAGTTCGATTTTCTGTCAGTTCTGGTTTTTTTGTTTTTCAATTTGTTGTTGTCTTTCTTTTGGTTGTACAAGGAGGCATAGTGTGTCTGCCTGTTGCGGTCCCGTCCGGCAGGACCGCGTGTTGTTGTGGAATGCTTGTCCTATATCCTCGGACATGTCATGAACAAATTCACGTGGACTAAAGGAATCCAGTGGAGAAAAAGGGATGCGAGCCACTCTCTAACTGAGAGAGTGCTAGGGCTTGCGTGGCCACTCTCTCTCAGAGAGAGAGAAAGAGAAAGCCAGGGAGAGGGCGAGAGTGTGAGAGAGGTCCAGAGCAGACCAGAGAGTGTGAGAGAGGGCCAGCCTGCGTGGCCACTCTCTCCCAGAGAGAGAGAGGGCCTGGACCACTCACCTGGACAGGCTTTTTATTGACACTCTAGGTACATTACATCCAGGATGGTTCTCATTAACTATGCACAGGTACACTTTGCATGGTTACCATAACAAAAGAAAGAATGTTGCTAATCCCTTTAAGATAAAGGTCATTTGCAAATGTAAAGGGAAAAGAGTTTGAACTGGTTACACCCACACTTGAGAGGTTTAGCATAGATTTTAGGAAGTTACTTTAAAGATATACAGTAAACATTTGTTGCCTCAATTCAAGGTGAGGGAGTTCCTAGCAAAAGCAAGTCTCAAAGTGGCCTAGGTACAATGTATGCCTGATTCCCCACGGGAGACCTATTCAGATGTTCTCTGCATGCCATGCACATCTGTCTGCATTCAGAACCAGAGCTGAGCCACAAGATCTCATCACACATGGATAGGTTCCATATATCTACCTATGCCTCCATCTTCACAATTGTATTTTAAATAAGTCTAATTAGTTTGTCTTTTTGTGAAAACCCCAAACACCCACACAAATCTCACCCTTGGTGTGTTCTCATTCCCACTGAGTAAAAGCAAAGGGGAAAAGTCTTATTAGGAGCCTGATGTTGGCACACAGAATTAAGCAACTGCTGTCCAATATGTGTGCATAGCACAATTTTTTTTCAAAGGGAGGATGGCAAGGAAGCAGCATGGTCCTTGCAAATTAAGGGTCAATGGACCACTTCAGGTGGAACTTCTCCATCTCTCTTGGGCCTGTTTTGCATTTCTCCCCTACTTTTTTGGTTAAATATTTTCCTTCATTGCAATTTTGCTGCTTCATTACCCTAGTCCCAGGCTTCCAAGGCAACATGCCAAGATCAGGTGCACTTTTGAAGTTTATCACCTCCTCATTCCTCAGCTTTTCTCACTCTCCTCCTCATACCTCCTGCCACAATCTTTGAAGTATTTACTGCCTGTATGTGGCACTCTTTTTGTGATCAACTCAAACCTGTCATTTTTTTAAAGCTACCACTTATTAAGTTTTACTTTGCTCCAGTCAGGAAACTTTTTCTCTAAAGGGCCACAGTAAATAGTTTTGGCTTTGCAGGCCATACTGTCTCTGTCTCTGTCACAACTACTACATTCTGTTCCTATATCATGAAAGTAGCCATCAACAAATCAACATAAACACACAGATATGCCTAAGCTCCAATAAAATTTTATTTACAGAAAGAGTTAATAGGCTGGATTTAGCTTGAGGGCCAAATGGAATGATCCCTTTGACATACACAGGAGACCTAGAAGACTTCGGAAAATGTTATCTCAGCAGAAACACTGCCAGCTTAGACTGAAAGTGACAGAGAGTACAACAACAACAAAAGTAAACTATCAGACTTCCAAAATCCTATACAGGAAACAGGCTGATAAAACTACTTTACTGCAAATAAGTGCTACCCTTCATGAGAAAGAATGACTTTGAGAGCAGAGCCATTGGCCTAGGATGGAGCTGGGAGCCAGAACTTGAAATAGAATGGAGTTTGTCTGGTTGAATTTAGAAATTGTTTGGGATCAGTGACTCCTTTGTTCCTTTCATTTCTTTCTTTTTAGAAGGGGAAGGTCTATCACTGCTATCCAGGTAGGGTCTGTCCCACCAGGGACAGATAACTTGTTCCACAAATAGAGAGGAATTATGCCCCTTGGTGGCTCATACCAAGAGTCTCACCCAGACCTCATTTATATAATATAGATAATGAGATTTGAGACTTTTGAGCTAATGAGACTTAGATGAGATTTTGGATTTGATGTTGAGAGTTCTAGGGATCTTGGAATGGGATCAATGCACATGAGACAGACATGAAATTTTGGGACAGAGAGTGAATTGTTGTAGGCTGAATGATGACTCTCAGAACCTGTGAGTATGTTACTTTATATGGTAAAAAAAAAAAAGGATTTTGGAAATGTGATTAAGTTAAGGATCTTGAGATGCAGGAGAGATTATCCTGGTAAGCCCAATATATTCACAAGGATCCTTATAAGAGAGAGGCAGGAGCATCATAATTAAAGAGAGAGGACATAAGGATGGAATCAGATGGGAGAGAGGAGAGAAGATGCTACACTAATGGCTTTGAAAGAGGAGGAAGGAACTACACACCAAGGAACACAGGTGACCTCTAGATGCTGGAAAAAGCAAGGAAATTCTCCCCTAGAGCCTGCAGAAAGGATGTAAACCTGTCATTAGCTCAGTGTTTTGATTTCCACAGCTATAAAATAATAATTTTGTATTGTTTTTGCCCACTAAGCTTGTAGAAATTTATTATAACAAAGGAAACCAATACAGATTTTGTCAAACACTGTGTAGCCATACACTATATTAGGAAATTTTATGAATTACCATCTTCATTTCTCACAACAACCCTTTGACACAAGTGTTATTATTATCCCCTCTTGCAAATTAAAAATGCTGTTTGGAAAGACTGACTCAATAGTCTAATGTATTGTACTGTAAGGTGCATGTTTCTATGTCATATTGCCCTAATCAGGTAGATTTCTGTTTTCTTTATTTGAGAGTTCTCTCCAACTCCCATTAAAGTTTACCTGTCCTGGGTATCAATTTCTTGGACTCTTTCTCTGCTCTTATGAATATGTGTTTTTATTCACTCTGCCTATTGTTTCTGAGACCAACAAATGCCAAGCCTTGGCTTAAATTTCAAGAGAGGAATATATAAAATCTGTCCATTCCAGAAGAACCACCATCCCTCTCTCTGGAAAGTATGTTATTTTCTTTGACAAAGTTTCATCTATGCTGTGGACTGAATTTTTCCCCTCAAAATTCATATGTTGAAGCCATAACCTATAATGTGATGGTATTCAGAAGTGAGGCCTTGAGAGATAATTACATTTAGGTGAGGTCATGAGGGTAGAGTGCCCAACATGAAATTATTGTCCTTATAAAAAGAGACACCAGAGAGTTCTCTGTCTTTCTCACTGCCACATGAGGATGTGGGGAACCTGTTCATTCGTGATGTGGCCTGTGACTCAGCTCTGGATCTGAACGCAGTCCAGATCGCATGTGGTGTGCAGATCATATCTGTGGATAGGTTTCCTGTGGGTAATCAGGCCTGCATTGTACCTAGGCCACTTTGAAACTTGCTCTTGCAAAAATTCCCTCACCCTGGATGGAGACAGCAGAAGTGTACTGTGACTTGTGCTAGACTTCCCAAGCACGAATGTAAACAGCCCAGCCTTCTCTCCTTTACATTTGTAAATGACCCTTCTCTTTGAAGCCACTGGCAACATTCTTTCCTCTGTTATCTGTAAAAGGTATCCACCCAAAGCAAACCTGTGCATAGTTAATGAGAACCATCCTGGAGTGTCAATAAGAGCCTGTCCAGGCGAGGGGCAGGGGCCCTCTCTGTCTGTGGGAGAGCAGCCACAAAGGTCCTCTCTGTCACGGAGAGAGTGGCCAGGCCGGCCCTCTCTCTTGATCATTGAGAGATCAGCCACCCATCCCTTTTCTCCACTGGATTCCTTTAGTCTGTGTGAATTTGTTCATCACTTGTCCAAGGATATAGGACAAGCATTCCACAACAACACGCGGTCCTGCTAGACGGGACCACAATATGAGGACACAGCAAGATAGCCATCTCCAAACCAGGAGGAGGGCCCTCACCAAAACTGAGTCACCTGGCACTTTGATCTTGGACTTCCTAGCCTTCAGAACTATGAGAAATATATGTAAGTTCTTTAAGCCACCCAGGCTGTGGTATTTTGTTATACCAGCCTGGGCATACTAAGTCTACAAAACAAAGTAACAACAAAACAAACAAACAAAAATAGTTGCCGCCGATACAGTGCTACAAATTTATGATGCGGTGGGCTAAACAGAAGGCAGGATAGCACAGGATGGTAGGCTGACTGTAGGAAGGCAATGATGATTCCTGCCTTCTGATACTTAACTCATCTGTATGACCCCTACACCCTGAGTGTGGGTTGGCCTAGCAACTTGCTTCTAATCAACAGAATAGAGCAAAGATGATGATATGTCACTTCCATAATTACATTACAAAAGACTGCAACGTATATTTTGTTAATAGACTCTCTCCTTTATTGGCTTTAATAAATCAAGTTGCCACTTTGTGAGCTCTTCTACAGCGAGGCTCATGGATAGGGAACTGAGGGTAGCCTGTGAAGAACCACATCCTGCCAATGGTCATGTGAACTTCAAAGTAGATGTCTCCCCACCTGAACATTCAGATGAGACCCTAGCCAAAACCTTGATTGCAATCTTGTAGAGAATCCAACTAAGCCATTCTCAGGCTCCTTACTCACAGAAACTGTGAGATAACAGATGCATACTGTTTTAATTTGCTAAGTTGTGGTAATTTGTTACAGCTATAGATTACTAATACAATTTGAGAATACAGATTTAGTCATCTGTCACATATCATGAGTTTAAATCTTGCTTTATATACTCCTATAATGTTAGACATGCCATGTATATATTCAGAGCCTTAATTTTCTCATATGCAGAGTGAGACAATACCAGAGCCCACCATAACAATAACAAGCATTCAATTATTGTTAGCTCTTACTATTTTTTAAGTGCTAAGGAATCATAAAAGAGGGAAATTTAATTTTCCCTGAAATCAGAGAAAAATAATTATAACTAACACTTGTACTAAGCTCTCAAATTTAAGAAATCACATAGGAATTATTGAGTTTGATCCTTACTTACTACAGTGATTCTCAACTACCAGTGATTTTTGTTTTCCAGGGAATATTTGAAGATATTTCAGCTGTCACAAATGATGGTAGATGCTACTGGCCAGAGATGCCGCTAACCTTTCTACAATGCCTAGGACAGCCCCCTACAATAAAGAATTATAGGACCAGAATGTCAGTGGTGCTGAGGTTGAGAAATCATGCCTTAGCAATCCTGTGAGGCTGGGTATATGTAGTTCCCATGCATGATTCATAAATGAGAGAACAAGCTAAGAGAGGTTGAATTACAGGAGGGAAGTGGGAGGATCAAATTGATGGTATGCAGCTAAGCTGAGGCAGAAGTCGTTGTCCCAGGCGCCAAATGCATTGCTTTTTCTTCACCCCTACTTTACCTCCCAAGCCTGTCTGGAGGTCCATTGATTTCTGCCTAGAGTCAATAGACAGGATGCTTGGGCCCAAAGGAGGGACCATAATGGTGGAGATTTCAGGTAGTAGTTAGGGGGGGGGGGGAACTGGGGACAGAATTCTTTCAGGAAAAAATATTTTCTATTTTTATATTTATTTATTTATATAGAGAGGGGAAGGGATGAAGAAAGAGAAGGAAAGAAACATCAATGTGAGAGAGAAAAATCAATTGGTTGTTTCTCATGCATGACTCAGCTAAGGACTGAACCTACAACTCAGGCATCTGCCCTGACAAGGAATCAAACTGATGACCTTTCACTTTGTGGGACAATACCCAAGCATCTGAGCCACACTGGTCAGGGCAGGAACAAATATTTTCAACCCTCTTGTTAGGGCATGGGTGCAGTGTTGATAGACATGTTTCACCCGAATCCTGAGACATTCTTATCTAAATATAAACTTCAGCTTTGTATTCTCTTCCAACTCTTTTAGACTAACATAGGCACTCACTCAAGAAACATTTCTCATTACTGTTTCTGCTGAGACCTCCAGAATACCCCTCAGTATGTATTTTTGCTCTGCTTTGATAGACGAGGAAACTGTGTCTCAGACAGGAATGTAATGGCTTGTCAAAGGGTACACAGAGCTGGGATTCAAATCCAGGTCTTTCAACTTCAAGCCCAGATTGATTTCCACCACAGAACTGAGCCCCCTCTCAGGGAGTTAGCAGTCCCCAGAAAGACAGCTCAGTGGGCAGCTGAACTACCCTGAAGAGACTTTGAGAGTCCCCAGCACCTATGACAGCAAAGTGGGAGAAGGTAGTGTTAGGTTGACCCTAATCAGTGCACAAGGACAGCACAACTGGTGAATTAAAGGTGCTGGCCTGGCACAGATAGACAGTAGAGGCCCGGTAGCACATGGAGGACCTGGGCTAGAGGCTGGACAACTGTGAAGATTGCAGCCCAGACCTTGCCTTCATCCTCACAAAACCATAGGAAGGGAGAAAAGTGAAGCCCAGTACCCCTCAGCCTGCAGCATCCAGGAAGGCCAGCAGGAATTGCTTGGCAAGTTTAAAGCCAGCAGGGTGCTCCCCCCTGCCTCAAGTGAGACAATAAGATCTAGAGCTGTGAAAGGTCCAGAGACAAACCCAAAGAGGGATCACAAGGCTAACTCCAACAACTGAAAAACTGAGACAAATTTCACTTTGCTATCCCAGAGAACTTGCATGTTATTGTTTATTTGTATTATTTTTTTCATTATTTTTACTTCTTTTATTTTATTACTATTTCTTTTTTCCTCTTCCTTCTGTTTAGTTTTCTTTATTTGTTTAATTGCATTGTTTGAATGATTTTCCTTGTTCTCTTTTTCATAGTGGATTTTACTTTTCCTTCTTTCACTTCACTTGTGTTCAATAGCACGCTACTCTAGGTCATGTACTTTCTATTCTTGTTATATAGATCATATTGTTCTTGTCATATTATTGTTGTTCCAGTATTATTATAAATAATTGTTGCTCCATATAATTGTAAATACTACACAGCTCCCTTCCTGGATCTTACCCTATTTCACTATCTTCTGGTGCTTTATAACTGTTGTGGTTAACTCTATTCTCTCACACACTACACCTATTTTCTATCCTTTACTCTCACTATATCTCATAACCTGACTTCCCACAAGTGCTGTGTTTTCTGGATTCAGCTCACAATCCTTCTCCCCTCTAACAAGAATCTTATCTCTTTTCACCTTTAATAAAAAGTGGCTAGTTGGTTGAAATATCATGGTCAACAGGATACTAATCCAAAGGATCTCCTATCTCTTCTCTGTGTGTTGGTACTTTAAATCTCATAGAATACTCTCCCACTGTCTTAATTCATTTTGCCTTCCCTCTGTAACTGATCACATACAAGAGTAGGTAGGAACCATGAACATCAATATACGTGTTGGAAGAGAGAACCCACCAAAAAAGGAACCACCAACAGATAATAAAGGAAAACAGTGCAGGAGTGAGTGGAGGCCACACTAACCCCCATGCAGGACCAATCCAGAATTAAAACTAAACTGTGGAGAAATTCCCAGTAAAATCAACTGAACAATAGTGAGAGAGAAGCCTTATAACCTCTGACAGACAAAAGAACCAGCTTCGACACAACCTGTCTGCACCTGTACAACAGTATACAAGATGCAGTAGGCACAGTGACCCTCAATCAACCAGCTTGAGGGAAGGATCCATGAAAGACCCAACAATAATCAAAACCCAAATACATCCAGAAGGCCAGCATAAATGGCATCCCAAGAGCATCAAATTCAGGAAATCAAGGAGACTGCACCACTGAACCTCACAGGTCTTCTACCACAGAAGTTCACACCACAAACTCAGGGAGTCAGAATGGATCAATTTAAGAAGCAGAGACTAACAAGAAGAGTCTCAAAAACAATGGGAAGACAAAAAAACAAACCCCAAATGAAATAAAAGGAGGAAGCCTCAGAAAGAATGCTAAATGAAATAGAGGCAAGTCAACTATCTGATATTGAGTTCAAAGCAATGGTTATAATGAAGCTCAATGAGGTCACTGAGAATTACCAAACTCTACAAGGAAACTACAATGAATTCACTGCAAACTATATCAATACGAAAAAGGAAATAGAAGATATCAACAAGGACCAAGAGGAAATGAAGAATACAATTTCTGAATTGAAGAACACAGAAGAGAGAATCAAAAGCAGGCTAGATGAAGCAGAGGACTGAATCAGCAAGCTGAAGACAAGGTGGAAAAAAACTCCTAGAAAGAGCAAGGAAAGGAAAAAAGACTAAAAAAAAATGAAAAGGTGTTAAGGGAATTGCAGGGCAACATGAAAAATGATAATATCTGTACAAAAAGGACACCAGAAGAAGAGCAAGGGATAGAAAACCTGTTTGAAAAAGGAATAATGGCAAACATCCCTACCTTGATGACAGAAAAAGTTACACAAATCCAGGAAACACAGAAGATCCCAATCAAGAGAAACCCAAAGAGGCCCACTCATAAGACACATCATAATTAAAATGACAAAATTCCAAGACAAAGAGAGAATCTTAAAGGCAGCAAGGGAGAAACAGGAAGTGACATAGCAGGGTGTCATGATAAGGCTAGCAGATGACTTCTCAAAGGAAATGCTAGAGCCAGAGGGAAACAGCAACAAATATTCCAAGTAATGAAAAACAAAGGCTTGCAACCAAGACTATTCTATTCAGCAAGACTCTCAATTAAAATGGAAGGTGAAATAAGGAATTTTAATAACCTTAATTGTAAATAGATTAAATGCTCCAGTCAAAAGACATAGAATAGCTGAATGGATAAGAAAGCATGACCCACACATATGCTGCCTACAAGAGACCCACCTCAGAACAAAAGACCTACACAGACTGAAACTGAGGGGTTGGAAAAATATATTCCAAGCAAATGGACAGGAAAAAAAAAGCCACAGTAGCAATACTCATATCAGACAAAGTAGACTTTAAAACAAGGGCCATATAAAGAGAGCCAGAAGGATACT
>VMDR010016551.1:0-21046 GCA_007922815.1 Macrotus californicus
TTCATTGTATTTTTTTTTTATTTCTCAGATTGGCTAATCTCAAATGACCTGTCTCCAAGATCATTGACTCTTTCTTCTGTCACTTCAGGTCTGCTATTGAGCCCCTCTAGTGATATTAAAAAAAAATAATTGCAGTTATTATACTTCTAATTCCAGATTTTCTATTTGGTTCTCTTTTATAATTTCTGTCTCTTTATTTATGTTTTGTATTTGGTGAGACATCATTCTCATACTTTTCTTTATGCATGGCTTCTTGGTTCTTTGAACATATTTAAAATAGCTGTTCCTCTTTTTCAATTTGTCTACTAAGTTCTACATCTGCACTTCCTGTGTATGGATCATTTTTGTTTCCTGTGTGTATCTTATAATTTTTTGTTGAACATTAAAAAACTATAATGTGGCAATTTGGGGTTGTAGCAGATCATCCTGCTCCCCAGCAATTGTTATTATTATGTATTGCCTTTACTATACTAATTCTATAAAGTCTGTATTTTTTGTTATGTATGGCCACTGAAGTCTCTGCTTGGTTAGCTTAATAATCACCTAATGATTGGACAGACTTTCTTAAACATTTAGAATCAATAATCCTTTCAGTTTTTGCTGAGGGACTCTGTGTGCTGGGGGCACTTCTTCAACACTCATCCAGGCATTTAACAGCTGTGTCTAAACCCTCCTTCTTACTTGCACAGAGCCTCAAGGTCAGCTACAGGTGAGAATTTAGGACCTCCTCCAGTCTCTCCTGAGTGCGTGCACAGCCCTCCATGTGGTCTAGATTCCCAAGAATATGTTGGGTTGTTTTTTTCTTTTAAACATTTTAGTTAGTCTGTCATTGCCCCAACTGTTATTCACTACTAGTGAAGTTAAATATTTGCCTTTAATTGTCATCAATAAACACCTTGGTGGGAGGAAAAAGAACTTTTTTATACTGATTGGGCTCTGACTCAAGTCAGAGTGGGGTTTTCCCTCTTGCAATTGGGGTTTTCACGGGAACCACCAGACAGGTCAAGTAATAACAGTCCTCTGGGAATGAAGATTTGAAGAAGCTCCAACCTAGTTCTTTCCCCTGGTAGTTGCTGTCAGGCTGCTGATTTCCACAGTAATTATGAAGCTGTTGGTTTTCAATTGCTACAGAGCTCACTATTCTTAGCAAGATTTAGCCATTTCTCTCGACTATATCTCCATTAGTGCTTCAAGCCTTTGGTTAATTTCCAGAGTTCTGACAAAGTTGATTCTAACTTTTTTTGGTACCAGTTTTCTTATTGCTTGTATAGAGGAGAGATTTTTTTTTTGGGGGGGGAGTATTCTTATGTCACTATTTTTTGCTGATGTCACTGCTTTTGCTTTTACTGTTAAAAGTGTTTTGAATCCCACTGCACATTTGGCATTATAATATTTGGTTAGCTAAGAGCTCTATTTTGCTGCCTATTGATTGTCCTGGGGCAAGTTACAGACCCTGTCAGCCTCAGTTCTGTTTCTTGAAGAATGATGGGTTGTCAAGTGAGAACTCCAGTTTTTACCACCTGTGAAATCCTGAGCTTCTAAACACCATATTTTCACCTGCATTTTCCATTCTCCCTTATGCAGCTTTAATGGAGTTAATTTTTTAATATTCTTACCATACCCTAACAATCATATTTGTGATAATTATTTAATTCTATATAAATGGTAAACATTCTTCCAATAGCATCACTGTGGTGTTTGTCTGTTATTTGTTCCTGCTGAGAAACTTTGAAAAGGCAGTTGCTATGTATTTTATCATAATACAAAAATGGGGTTTGTCTTCCCACTAATGTCCCCCTACCCTTAGTTTAGTAACTCCTTAGCACAAAATTGAAGAAGAGGCCTTTAAATCAGCCCTAGAACAGGGTAATGGTGTTGGCGATGGAGGTAAGGTGCCATATTACCTGAGCCATGCATCTTATGCCCCCTTTGACAGTTGCTGAAGAATCAACCCAACCACAGATTTCAGTAACTGTTTTCAGTAACTGTCATTTCTGTAAACAGTGGTCCCTGTACTGGGCTTCAGTACCCCTCTGATAGTCCTATAGTGCAGACGCCTGATTGCCACCCTTCCCACACCCCTGCTTTCTGTGCTAGGTGCCCTCTCACTGTCCTCCTTGTAAGGTGAAGCCAACTCAGTGGTCTCTTGTCCAGGGTTCAAGGAAGGGACACAGGGCCTAGCAGTACTAACTGGAAGGCCCAGATTCATCTCCCCATTTCTCAGGTCCCAGCAGGTGGGTGGTAGTGATGGGGCAGGATGTACTGGTGGTGTGGCCAGGCAGGTTAGGTTTCTCTCACTTTGGAAGAGGGTGGGGTTTAGATCCAGCCCCACCATCTAAGTCCTTTTTCACCTACTTTCAGCCCTGCATGTTTCTTTGCTGAGGTCCTGTACTCAAGGCTGTGATTAGTCACTGGCTCTGTCCATTGCCATGTCCTGTCCCTTTGCACTGAGCCCCACTCCTGGCTGCTTGAGCTGTGCGGGCCTCTGCATCATTTTACTGGTACAGGTAATTTTCTACAGATCGAGGTTGTCTCAGACTCAGTGCTGCTCATCTCAGCAAAGAGGGGCAGGTGTTCCCAGCAGAAATAATAAACAGGGTTGCCCTGCACTTCCATTGCCTCCTTAGTACCAGTTCCAACCCACAGGTCCCTTTACACCCTCTGCTGGCCAAGTGGATTGGACATCTGTGGGTGAGTTGCTCTTACCTCCCAGCACAGGCTGCTAGCCAGCCAAAGATCATCTCCTGTGGGCAGCACTATTTTCAAATCTCAGTGAGTTAGAGACAGGTAAAGGATGAAGGGCAAGGACTGAGAGAGAGACAGCCCAAGTATAGCCAGGTAGTGGCAGGAAGATCCTTGGTGAAAGAGCTGCGAGTGGTGCTTAGGAAAGCCAGCCTCAGAGTCTCATGTGGGGTTCCGGGCCCCAGTGTGAGCGGAAAGACAGAATGCCTCCTGTGCTTCAGGAGTGGCCTGGGGTGGCATAGTTCACAGTTGCAAAGGGACCACAACAAGGGAAGCCTCAACACCAGAGCAATAAGCCAGAGCAGGCCTTGTGTGGAGGTGGTGTGGGTGTGTGTCCATGTGCTGCTGCTTTCTGAGTGATGCCAAAAATAGTGGTGAGCAGCGAGCTCTCCTGTTAACCCCCTCCTTCCTTTATGCATTATGTCATCTCAGCTGGTCCTTCATAGCAGCTTGTACAACAGGTCTTGTTGCAGATGAGAAACTGAGGCCTGGCTGAGAAGCAACAACCAGGACTGCAATACAGACAGCAATTTGGAGCTCTTTCTATTCTACTCAGGCCCAGGTTATTCCCCTGTTTGGATTTAGATAGAATGTTTTCACTTCAGGTCAGTCAAACAAGTTGCACTTAGTGTTAGTGTTGGGCAAATGCACTCTTCCCAAGGTGGCATGGGACCAATGGGAGCAGGTGCTGCCACCTGTCATCCAGCGCCTGCTGTGACCTGAGCCTCAGGTGTAGGTCTCAGGCCACCAGTGTAGGAGCCTGAAAACAACTTGGTTTTTCTCTAACTTGGCTTCATTCCTGCTTGGACCTGCCAGTGGTCCCTGGCCACCTGTCTTAGTCTCAGACCACATAGTGTTACTGCCAGCCTTCAGCACCCAGTGGATAGCATCTCAGTCCTGGGATGTGGCACTTGGTATCAGGATGGGAGAAATGCTGCCAGCCCTCAGTGCCATCCCTCAGGTCCATCACAACCTCCATCCTCCCACCTCTGCGCCAGTTGCTCTGGGTT
Source organism: Macrotus californicus (assembly GCA_007922815.1). NCBI lineage: Eukaryota > Metazoa > Chordata > Mammalia > Chiroptera > Phyllostomidae > Macrotus > Macrotus californicus. The sequence goes on from VMDR010016551.1 coordinate 3,753, forward strand.
GACATTGAGTCTTCCCTTGTTGTGGTTCCATTGTGTTTATGAACTACCCCCCCCAGGCCACCCCTGAAGCACAGGAGGCATTCTGTCTTTCCGCTCACACTGGGGCCCACAACCCCACATGAGACTCTGAGGCTGGCTTTCCTAAGCACCACTCGCAGCTCTTTCACCAAGGATCTTCCTGCCACTACCTGGCTGTACCTGGGCTGTCTCTCTCTTAGGCCTTGCCCTTCATCCTTTACCAGATCTTTCCCACCTAATGGAAGAGGAGATGCTATCAGGACATACAAGGCATGTGCAGGGAATGGTTCACAGCTTGGAGTTTGCTCATTCTGCTGCTTGCTGAGCTTTTCAGTGGTGACGCTGACACAAAGGAATCGTGCTTCTGCCCGGAGTAAATCTACCATGAACATATTCTTCTTCCCTTAGTGATCCCTGCCTTATTGTTTGCTCTCATTATTTTTATCTTACTATTTGTATGTCATTTCAGCTATCCTGAGAGTTTACCAAACTCCTTTGTTCTATAGATCTAAAAATAGAAACAAACAAAGCATGTCCTGGCAACTCCAGAGGCTCAAATGGTTGGATGTCACTCGTCCAGCCCATTTGCTCATGGGATTAGTTGGGACTCTTTTCTTTGCAAATAGTGCTTGCAAAGACTTGTTTGGCTTTAAAGCACCAGAGAGACAGACTTTGCAGCTCAGATAACTGGAAAATCACAGTTATCTAACTTCAGGAACAGCTGGATCCAGGACTCTTAACAAGAGTCCCCAGGTACATTTGCTTTTTTCTCTTCATCTCTTAGTGATTCCTTCCTCTCTAGACTCACATCCTCTCAGACCTAACAGAAAAGAAATATTCTCTTTCCACAATTGCATAAAGGCCTCGAACCTTACTCTTCCTGGCCTGAGATGACTTGCATGCCTGTCCCTGAAACAACCACTGTTGCCAGGGTATGGAACTTCAGAGACCAGCTTAGGCCTGGATCACATCTTAGCTCCTGTCTTGGCCACACTGTGTGTTAAGACTCAGGCCTTGGCAGGTTCTGAGCTTGGTGCACAGTTTCCATCCTGCTGGAAGAGAAGCCCTCTTTGCATAATAGTACTGGGAATGGAGTTGCTGCCTCTGCCGCTGATTTCAGACAGCTTGCAGTCTAAGTGGTCTTTAACCTCCTAGGGTGGGGTCCCATTCCTAGGGGGCTACAGTCTCTCAGATCTCCTTTGCTTGGCCTTCAGTGATTCAGAGGAAAACCTTTTGTTAAAGAGACTGTAACATTGGATACCAAACTGTGCTCCCCTCCCCCACTCCATTTTTGTGCTTTAGATACATCACCCCTACTGTTCCCATCCAGGGACTCCAGTTGTCCAGCCTTTCTGAGTACAGCCTAGTCACGGTTAGAGGGTAGGTCTTTGTGGGATACCCTAAGCCTGTAGTGTAATAGCACCTCTCAGAAAGGGACTGGGTCAATAAGAGTGGCTTCTCCCCACTAGTGATGCCATGTGCCCAGCTCCCACCACCAGGTCATGCCACCGCCTGGATGGTACAGGCACCAGGCTCATGGAAGCTCCTTGTCCTTGTGGGTGAACACCGTGTCATTACACATGGGGAGTGTTCCCACAGGTGCCCTAGCTGAATGCTCACCTAATGACATGAGGGCCACGCTGAGAGGTCTTGACTTGCCTCCAGAACAAGTGATTCTCTACGCTGGTGCATTCTGAAATCACCTGCAGGGCTACAAAATACTAATACCTGAGTCTCCACTGCCGGCAATGGGGCTGAAGCATCACCTGAGTATCAGGAGTTTTGAAAGCTTCCTAGGTGATTCTGACATGCAACCGGGGTCAAGAACAACTGATCTAAAGCATGGTTCTCAACTTTGAATGTACAGCAGAATCACCTGGGGACCCATGTCCCAGTGTGATTCTGAGTCCATAATTCTGAGTGGAGCGGAGAGTCTGCACCTTTGACCAGCTCCAAGGTGGTGCTGAGGCTTCTGGGCCCCAGGCCACACTTTGAGTGGCAGGGGACCCAGCATTCCATCCATGAGGCCTCCAAACATCCCTTGGCAGGTGGGTACATCAGCCTGGGCTAGTGTTGTCCCACCGTCATGGGTTCCATCCCACTGGGCTGCCTCGGGTAGAAAGCAGAGCCACAGCCTCCCCAGACACAGCTGCCCCCTCAGTTTCAGGTAGGTGCCAAGGCTGCTCCCTCTGATGCATCAGCCACAAAGCCATTAGGATCCGTGAAGTAGCACTGACAGCCATCCTAAGGATGAGGCACAGTCCTTCTAGGTTGGTCTATCTCTCAGCACCTCAAGCTATTAGAACACTCAGTGAGGTTTCCTCCCCCAGGGGTAGTCAGTGGGGCAGGCAGGTTTTTCCCTGGCACATGGGTGGCTGTGTCAGACTTGGCCACAGTTGCAGAGAGAACACAGGCTGTGGGCTCTCCAGCACCTTGTCTTCCCTCAGAGCCCAGTGTGACCGAATGTCAGGTGCTTGGTGCTACCATTCTCGGTGGCTTATCACTGCAGCACTTGGAAAGAAATTTGGCTAGGAAGAGATGGAAGAGAGCCTCCCAGCTGTGTGCCCACCTGACCTTGCTGTCAGAAAACTGGAAATCCTGTTACTACCTCAAGAGCAGGCACCCAGTAAACACTCAGAAACGAGTCCCTCTCTGTTCCCCAGGCTCACAGATGCTAGGAGACCTCAGGGCTCCACCTCCACCCTGCCCTGTGCCTGTGCTTCCTGCTGTTGCCGACTGCCACCTGGTGACTCTGCTTCTTTATGAATAACTTAGAATTGCCTGGCTCGGATGAAGTACTTGTAATGTTCAGTGCAGCTAACATTTAGAGAGTAGATGTATGTAAAATATTTACAGCAGTTCCTGGCATGTGGTCAGCTGCCAGCATCATCATGCCTTGGTGTACTAGAAGATAAAGCCTGAGAAAACGTCATTGTCCTCCTTTGTTCACAGGCCCTGGCCTGATCAGCACAGCCTGCCTCCCTCTGCTCGCTTTCCTGCACACCCGCCACCTCAGGAGTTCGTGTGGTGGTCTCTTAATGACCATAGTGCCTGCCATGACCCAGTGCTGTGTCCACAAATGAGTCTGGCCAGCCAGAGAAGTACGTGGTTTATATGTTGCACTGCATTAATCGCAGTGCACTTATTAAGCACCTAATGCACACCAGGCACCCTGGGATGTACAGGAATGGTGAAATTCATTGGTGGTGTTCTCAGATGTCACAGTCTGATGAGGAGGCCAGCTATGACCCATGAGACGATGCAAAAGTCATTAAGTGTTAATTGGTGTGGGGGGTCTATATGCTACGCCCACCCCCATGAAGCTGTTTAAGAAAATGGGGGGTTTGCTACTTTTTTACGCCTTTAAAACACAGAGAGGCTAGAATAATTTGGAATTTTAGATGTCTTCACATAACTAACCAAATGCGTGTTCACATTGCTGCATGTCCTCACACTCCAAATGTGCTGTCTCTGAGTTACAAAATGGGAGGATATTTGTGTGAAACCCGACCAGCCCCCGCATCTGATTCACACAGGAACGCACTGTTAGAGAATCTTACCAGATGGCTCAAATAAAATCAAGCATTGGAGGAACATTTATTTTCTTCAACATTCTGAAGAAAGCTAATAAAGTAAAAAGCATTAGTGAAAGTGATTTGTGGTCTAATGAGTGCTGACCTTGCATTTTCTAAGCATGGTTGATAAGGCTCACTCATTTATAAAATATTTACCTGCGTGTGGTCTCTGGGAGTGCTGTGGTCCTGTCACTGCACTGTGAGCAGGGTAAGCCAGTGCCCAGCTAAAAAGAGCAATTGGAAGGTCCCAGGAAAGCAGTTCACAAAACATCTGCGCCCCAAGGTATCACGATGGGCCTCTGAGAACAAATAACAAGAAAACTGAAGCTAACGTGCAGGGCAGAGATGACATGTCCTCATAATGCCCAAAACTACAAGTCCCAGGTGCACACACCAAGAAAGGCAGGAGAGTCGTACAAGTGTTTTTGGTCGGGGAATGAGAGCGTGCATAGGACCTGGCTTGTTTGGCCCAGAATCTGGGATGTTGTCAGCATTAATCTTCTTTCTTCCTGGGGCCAGCCTGGACTCAGATGGGGATGCAGCCCACCTGATCATTGCCCTTTGCTGGCTTTGAGTAAAAGAAGTGCATGTGCTTCTTAGGCAGCTTTGACCATGTGCTGCACACCTGCTGGGAGCTCATGTGGGTGCTTCCAGGCCCAGGGGAGCTACCTGGTGAGGAGACGAGGACGAGGGCCCCTGATCAGCACTCCATGGTATCCCAAGGACCCTAAGCCACCTTGGGGAGGACAAGGAAGTCCTTCTCTTCTCCCTGCAGTAAATTCCCTGAGGATGAAAGTGCTGGAGGCTCACTCCCCGTTCAGGAAGGTGGCTGCCTTCTCCCAGGTGGGTCGTCTGAGAGCAGAGAGGTGGTGGGAGGACCGGAGGAAGCCATGCCGCACCTACCACCCCCAAACGCCCCGACACAGCATAGACTCAGCACCTGTTGTCCTGTGTTCCAGTATGCTTCTGTCCTTCCTTACAGACATTATTTTATTTCTTTGGATTGTGTGAATTCTGGAACAATAACAATTTTCTTTGTTTTCTTTATGACACACATATTGAATGAGACAGAGGAGCAGAGAGTAGAGGCAATGTCGGGGGGGGGTAACGAAAGGAAGGGAGAAGAAGAGAGGGAAATGGGGGAAGAGAGCATTTTTCTGTCAATATCCTATGCCTGTAACTTAGGTACACATGGTACAGTCCATATACTTAGGTGGAGGGGAGACAGCAGAGGTCAAAGTAAAAGGCCATTAGAATTATTCTTATTCCTAAAGATCAGCACCAAGGGTCTTGTTCTTCACTGACAGCCTCTGTTGTGGGAGAGGACCCACCAAACTCCTGCAGAGCAGGGGCCAGCGATCCTGCACAGAGCCACCTCGCCCTGCTTCAGGTGATCTCATGCCTTGAAGGTGTTTGGCTTTCAGTGCATTTTGATTCTGTAACAGCAGTACTGAGGGAAGTAGAGCTTCAGTGTGATTTAAATCCATTTGCTCAGTATAAACAAATTGCATGTCTTGTACACCAGATGGAAAATTCCCAGTGTAGCAGCCTCTGCCGATCCAGATCATTCACATCTGTACATCACTTGGGCTGGGTGGACGGTGTTGGGAAATTGATGCTGCATCTGTGGCAACACACATCCCCAACAGTCCCCCCGATGCCTGCCTCACTTTCTTCTTTTGCTGCAGAGGGACAGTAATCCAACACCCTAATGATGACTTGTTAACACAGGCCTTTGTATTGTCTGAAGCCCTGTGCATGGAAGTCATCATCGTTACTATTTCATTAAAAAAATTACTGATAGTCTATGTCCATATCACCCTGAACCTGCCTGATCACGTCTGATCTCGGAAGCTAAAAAAATTACTGATAATTATTCAACCTCGTTTTCTGATTCTGCCCATTTCGAATGGGTCAGAATAGAGTAGTGGTACGTCTTCCTATCAACAGGCTTTGCAACATGACTTCCTACTAAAAATGAATCTCCAACTCTGCATTTGCCATGCTGCAGAAATGCCAATCACATATGGAACATCATAGATAAATGAAGCCTTTGTGTCATTATTTTTGGCATACATGCATAAAAAGGGGAGTTTATTTTCTCAATGAACTCACGAAGTTAAAAATAAACCAGCCCTAGTGACCTTCCCTGTGCCCCTGCTCGGGATCTGTCTGCCACGTGAGCATGCAGCCTTCAGTGCAAGGCACAGCTCTCACTGCCAGTGTGGAAGTCTCCAAGTGAGATGGCAATCTTGGCATGACACCTCCAGCATTAGAATGAACTTATATTTTCCCAAGAATTACACAAATACAATTTCTAAATTAAGGTCACAAAGTTTGAAGCTCTTATGCTTACCTATTTTTGAAATGATGGTTTTGTAAAAGTCTCTAATAGATTTTTTTAACTCAAATAACTGAAAATGCCTAAACTAATGTTTTTTGAATCTTATCATCCCAGATGAGTGAAAACAGGTTACTCCTTGGAAAGCTGACCTGCACTGCAGTCTGACATGAGTGTTACTGAGCAGTGTTCATGTAAGCGTAGGTCGCCCATGTGAACCCAGTTCTTGTGTGCGTGTGTGTATGCACATGTGCTGCACTGGACAGCAGTCTGCATTCCTGGCTCAGCACCTTAGCAATCTTCCCATTCATAAGGACCCTGACTACCCATGAAATCAGCTGTTTATCTTACCTAGGATACTATTATATGCTTATAACCCCTGCTGTTTATCTTGTTGATTAGAGTTTGTTTGATTGAAGCTCTGTTGTTTCTTTGCAAAGAAACATCCTAATGAGTTGTGGCCCACTGACTTGCTCTCTCTGGATGTCTTCAGTGTCCCTGTCTGGACCGTGGCCAAAGGGAAGCCTGAGGATGAGAACAAGGCATCTGGAGCAGGGACCTCCCCTGCATCCACATTTGTTCACCTCTAGAGGCTGTTGAACTTCAGCTCTGCATGGTTATAGGGAAGGTGATGTCTAAAGGAGGGAAATTGATAGGAAAAACTCAGGCTAAAGAAATGTGACATAGTCTTGCTAAGTCATGGATTTTGAGGGAAGTTTCTCCTTAAGACAGTGGAGTGCTAAGTGACTTGGGAACTGTGATTGGGTAGTTGATGCTGTCTCATTTTTATTAGGAGGTGATTCTTTTGTCTAGCAAGTGTTATGAGTGCCTCTGGCTCATTCATTTGTTCATTTATTTATTCATTCATTCAGTGATATTTATTGAGTACCTGCTGTGTGGCAGTACCATGTTGGTCCATGTTCCTTCTCCTCAAGCAGTTAGTCTTCAAGTTTTATATGCTTAGCAAGATAGGGGATGACTCATTCTCTAGGCCATGCCTAATTTTAGTTTTTTAAAGATAAATACTTACAGGACACTAGAAAACATCACAACTGACTGCCCGCTAAGTTCCTTTACTCTCTCTTCTTGCTCAGAGTGTGAGGACTCAGCATCTGAGCTCTCTGGTGTCAGCCCTTGGCTTATGACAATTTTTTGATTTCTCTTCTCCCATATGTCACAGTAGGTCTCTCCCTTTCTCCTCTCTGTCTTTTCTGACAGGTAGACAGAGGTTGTATGCACACATATTGAGGTGTCTGCTTTAAAGGGCAGGGGACCCTCTGGCACCTCCAAGGAGAAATGATTGGCTGTGGTGAGGTCCAGTCTCAACAACCTTGCGCTATGGGTCAAGTGCAGGAGTCACATCTGCTGCTGTTGAGGGGAATGGTATCTCTCATGATGTCGTGAGCTGGCACAATTTTCAAACAGGGAATTCTCACAGGAACGTTTGCAAGCATTGCATATTTCATTTGCCTCAGTAATGTGAAACTTATTTTTCTAAAAAAGGTATAGGCAGATCCTGGTGTGACTCACTAGAGAATAATAGTTAAATCATAGTTTATTTTCTTCCTTTTACCATGAAAAGGAAGAATTGATTAAATGTGTAGGGAATGTAAGCAGTCTTACGTCTGTAAAGGGGAACTGGATCAAAGTCATGCAAATGCTGAGATGATTAAAACTGGCAAGTGCCGTGGACAAGGTGCAGGGGTTCTCACAGCGTGTTGTGGGGGTCCCGGCTCATCCTGAAGGGCATATCAGTCTTCCCTGAGAAGTGGAATTGAAACTGCTATCTGAATGGTGAGTAGGACTTGATAAAAAGAAAGTGGAGCATGAGGGCAGGGAAGAGCACGTTCAAGCAGAGGGAACAGCATCTACAAAGGCCCCGGGTGGAAGGAAATGAAATATTGTGGGAGGCGAGAGGGCAGGGCCAAGGCCCATGTTTATGCTAGTTGTGCACAGGGCCCCCAGCTGAAGTCCAGGGTGACTGCTCATCTTGTCCGTATTTAGATTAACCCACACAAATATTGCTGTCCGTTCCTACCCACATCTCTAAATTTCATCTGAGATCATGCCCTCCTTTCTGTAGCATTTGTTTTAGTCTGGGATTGCTAGAGACAAATTGTATCATGTCTTCTTTTCCAAAAATGTCTTTATTTCACCTGCTTTACTTTTTTTTTTACTAATCCACTGAGGTTTTATTTATATCACTATAAAAGATAGCATTATGGTCTCACACAATGATTTTTTTAAAGTAGAGATTATATAATTAAGGTTTTCAAATGTCTGCCATTTGTTATGTAAAAATACAATCTTACTGGGTTTCAATTGACCATTTTTGATTGTTAGTGAGGTTGTATATTATTTTTATATGTTTAAAGATCATTTTTACTTGTTCTATGTGAATTAACTTTTTATGTGTTATTCCTATTTCCCTGAAATGAATTAGAAACTTGTAAATAATTTTCTGTGTCCCCAAATAATTTATCATTGCCGGAAAATTACCTGTTTCTGATATTTTAAAATTTATTTATTGATTTGAGAGGAAGAGAAAGGCATAGGTGTGTTGTCCCACTCACTTTTGCACTCACTGATTGATTTCTGTGTGTGCCCTGACCAGGGACCGAACCTGCAATCCTGGTGTATCAGAACAATGCTCTGACGCACTGAGCCACCCGGCCAGGGACCTATTTCTGATATTTTGCAATAATCATTCCACATACATGCTAACAAAATATTTTTTATGAAATTTGTTGGGGTAACATTGTTTAATAAAATTATAATGGTTTTAGTACAATTCTATAACATATCATCCGTATATTGTGTTGTGTGTTCACCACCTCAAGTCAAGTCTTCAGTCACTATGTGCTCTCCTTTAGCCCCTTCTCCCTCCCCACCCCCTTTCTCTCTGGTAATCACCATACTGTTGTCTGTGTCTATGAGATTTTTTCTTTGTTTAATCCCTGTACCTTTTCCTCCATACCATAAAGTTCATCTGTTTAAAGTGTGAAGTCAGTAGGTTTTAATATATTTACAGAGTTGTGTGACTAAGAACATAATCTAATTTTAGAACACAGTCATCTCCTCTCAAAGAAACACTGTGGCCATTAGTCACTTCCTGTTCCCCCCTTCCCCTAGCAGCCCACTCCCCAACCCTAAGCAAACACTGATCTACTTTCTGTCTCTAGGGGTTTACCTACTCTGGATATTTGCATATACATTAATAATTATTACATTTGCCTAATGGTTAACAGCTGTGTCTGAGAGGATAATATCATTGCCATCACTGTCCTGAAAGTTGGTGGGTACAGAGACCTGGAGGAGATGATGCAGGACAGATGTAGGACCCTGCCAAGGACAGAAGACAGAGGGAGGAACATTGGAAAGGGAAGTGAATGAAGACCAAATGAAAGGTTTCTTTACCTGGTCTTCCCTAATTAGGTCCCCTCCTCAAGCTGGCCAGGGGAAAGGTGAGCTAAGAGTGACTACTGGTCTTTCCACACCTCTCTTGAGGTTAGATGAGTTAGTATTAAAAAATCTGAAAGTCAGGATACTAAAACCTATTGACCTTGGTTATTATAAATATAATAAGTATCCAGTCAGCAGGTATATTTGGATATTCTGTCCCACGAAGCTGCTTCCTCATAATGTTCTATATCTGGCATATTCTCCTTTGATTAGTTATGTCCATGTTTACTTCTCTGTGGCATTGCATCTTCATGTTTGGGAGTGTTTTTGTTTTATACTGTAGGCAACTGAGACCCCTGCCCTGCTCTCCTGAGTTGAATGTGCTCTGCAGTGTGTTTTGTTTTCTCTGTCATGGCCTCTCCTTCTACCTTTTATTTTGTGTTCTGGGGAAGAGTGACAGACCTTCTATAAAGACCAAAAGATAGACTACTGGGATGGATGTTAATATTCAGATAGCCTTCAAGGGCATAGGTGAGAGACACAGATATTGATCAGCAGGCAACTTGGGGCTGATAGGAGTCTGGATGCTATGAAGGCCATCATAAACACCATACATTCCTGGAGCTGGAACTGGTTGTGTGAATAGTAGATGCAAAGCTGGTTATAGGCAGATTATGTCTTCAGAGGACTTGAAGAAAATGAAAGAGCAGTTGCCAAAGTATATCAGGAATGATCTTCAGTCCTAAACGATGAGTTTAGTTATTGTTCCGTTGTCGGGATGGTGACATCTGCCTTTCCCACCCCCCACCTACCCAAATACACACACCACCACGCAGGCTCAAACACATGCATTAAATGGGGTCTGAATGGCTGTAAGGGTAGGCTCTGTTGTTAGGTGCATATATGTTAATATTCAAAGAATGGTCATTAGGCTCATCAACACTTTTGAAGTTCAAGGACAACGAGTGTGTTATGTGGCACAACTGTTTGTTCATTCATTCTGCAAATGTGTACTAGGCACCTTTTGTGGCCAGACACAGAGCCCCATATACAGATGGACAAGGTAGAGCCCTTGCCCCCAAAGTGCTTCCTCTAGGAAGAAGAGTTTCCCTAAGACCCCGAGGACTCAGTCAATGTTTTTCATTTTTACAAACATTGAAAAGTTCGATCCAGTAATTAAATGATAGTTTCAAGATAGCTGTCTGGAATTGGCGTTAGGAACTTCACTTGATTTGGCACACAAACACTGGTGTTTAGATTTGTTTTGATTTGCTTTCAAACAAACACCCCTGCTAAACAGTCCTCTGGATTTATGGATCTGTGATCATTTGCTATTAAACATCTTAAAAGTTACTTAATTTTCATCACTCACCTTCAGAATCTCAGGTACAGCCACATAGGCTAAGGTGGAATCAGCTTTCTCTAGGACGTGGTGACTCCGTGTCCAGCAACCATAGGCACTGGAAGAAGCATTAGAGAGGCCTTACAGAAGCATGCACCGGCTAGCCTCATTGAAATGCTGTCACTTCTGTGCCAGTTTACCTCTGGTGTCATCTTTTTAAAGTTGTGTTGCTCTTGTAAAGAAGGTACAGTTTTTTTCAATTCCCTCCGTAGACTGAAAGGGTCACAGTAGGGATTATTTACTTTTTACAACTCAGGTATCACTAATATCCTGGAGGACTTCCTTAGTCTTTAATTGGATTGTAAAACTAGGTCCATTTATAGAACCCAATTGATGACTTTAGTGCTGTGTTTTGTTCTGGTTGCACCTGTATCGATCATGTCCAGAAGCTCCTCGAGTTTTGTCACCTGTCTTATTCAAGTGTTGTGCTCAGTACAGTGCTCCAGGCACTGTCCTTGGTGCTGATAAGAGAGTGGTGGATCTGACAGGCACTTAACTCGCCCCACCAAGCACACAGTCTTGCAAGGGAGGGGCCTTTTGGCAGACACCTTACAAACAAGTCCTTATTGGCAGCCTGGGTGAGCATTGTGAAGAAGTGTACAGGGACTGAGAAAGAACACCGCAGGGATGTGACCATGGCCTGGAGGGCGGTGTGGAATTAGCTGGTCTGTAGGGGGAACACTAAGGCTTTCATGAATAATTACATGCTCAGAGGTATGTAATCAGGTTATGGAATTTTTTTGGCATTGTGTAGATAAGGGTAATAGATTGAAACCTTTAAAACACCACATTAAAATCTATTCTCATTCCTCACATAAACTTCTGTAGAATTTTTCAAGCTAAGCTGCAACTAATGATGGCATTCTACCCTAAGCTTGGAAGAAGCCTGTGGTTATAGTTAGGGTTCAGAGAGAGGGAGTGGGACAGCCCCCATGGGGAGCCCTCTTTGGAGGAGACTTTCCTGGATTCTGTAGGTGCCCAGGTACACACTGATGAGTGCTGTGAACTGCAGAGGGTACTGGAGGCTCAGCACCCTTTTTGAGTTTATTAGAACACCTAAAGAGGCACCCTCAGGTCCAGATTTAAAAACTAAGTTTTTCTGTACTTGAACTTGGGCTGTCAGAAAAACAGGGGTGGGAGGGTGGGGGCATCAGTGGGTGGAGGGGGTGGTTGGTGGCCTGACTTCACCGAACGTTGAGTTCCAGTGAGAAGCAAAGGTGTGCTGGGAGGTAGGGGGCATTTGCCACATGGTCTTTCTTATTATAGTTTTCCTTCCAGCTTTTCCTTGAATTTCATTTAGAATGGGAGAACATGTGTTCAGAAGGCAGGTTATTGGCCCCACAGAGAAGACATCCCACTATACCAGCAGTGGAGGGTTTCCACCCAGAGTGTCCGAGACCAGGGGACAGTCCTCCATCTCCACACTCCACAGTCTCAGAGGGCCGACTGCCTCTGGGGCCTGGAGTGTTTTCATTCATTACTTGGCAACAGTTTCTCTTGTGGCTCTCAGACTACAGGGCCTGGGCAAGCTTGGGGCTCATCTGCAAATCCAGGTGTCTTGATCTTTGACAGATCGTGGTGGCTCTAACATGAGCCATTTGCACAAGACACTTTCTTCATGAGATTAATGGACCCTCGTCTGCTGCCAGCAGCCAGGTGTGTATTCCTATCTGCATCTGTGCAGATACGTGAGCATGTGGTAAGGCATGGCTGCGGAAACCACCTGCTGTTCTCAGCGAGTGCTCATCTGTTCTGTGTTCTCCATCCCAGGTAGTTAAAGAATTATTATCTCTGTTGTGTAGATGAGGAAACTAAGGCTCAACAATGGTAAGTGATAGGCTGGGAACTCAATCCCAGGGCAGCCTGACTTCCAAGTCTTGGTCCCTTCCTTCTGCACCTGATTACACTCTTGTTAGTGTTTACGTGTTTAGAACCTAAAACATGAACAGATTTTAAAACCTCCCATGTGAGGCGAGTTGATTTGTCATGCCCTCGTCTATGGAGAGACTTTGGCCTCCATGTGTGTCTTTAACAGCCTCTGCATCTAGCCATACTCTCTGCATCTGGGACCCAGGTGGATGAGCCGACAGCAAGCTGAGGACTGGGCTGTGTTCAAGGGCCTCCCACCCTCCCGCTCACTCCTCAGCCCTCTGCCTGGTGAGGGTTTATCACCATATCATCCAGCCCATGAGGAGCAAGTGCAAGCTTCTGGTTTTACTCCACACTTGGTGGGTGGGACACCCTTCACAGCCACCCACAAGGCCAGTGCACATGCTTTCACATACACCTCTATGTTCTCAGCACTTCTCAGCAAGGAGCATTTTATTAAAACAGCCAGAGATGACTGGACATTTGGAAGGTAATGTCATGGTTTTTCAGGAGTGTTAGGTGACACCATGATAGCCACAAGCCCCTTCCCTCAGACCCAGATACCCTGTCAGGCCCAGTGGATGGTCTTTTGGGACTCTGTCAGCCTTTGGGCCCTGGCCTGACCCTGGACAGGGGCTGCTTGGCAGACAGAGCCATTTCAGTGGGAGATTTGTGTCCTTTGAATGTCGCAGCTTCCCTTAAGCCCTTCTGGGGACAGCTCAGGACTGTCCCCTTCACTGGGTCAGCACCTGCAGGAGGCAGGGACCACATTGGTCTCATCCATCACTGTGTCCCCAGCCTTAAAGGTGCCTGACCATGCTGAGTGTGCAGTCAACGTGAGTACAACATGAGTACGTGATGCGGACCTGCCCTGTGGGTCCATGTGTTGTGGATGTTTATGCTGTGGCTGCAGTGAACAAATTCACACGGGCTAAAGAAATCCAGTGAAGAAAAAGGGACAGCACAGCCACTCTCTAAGTGAGAAAGAGAGGGCTAGCCTGGCCACTCTCTCAGTGAGATAGAGGGTCCTGATTCCTGCCTAGACTGGCTTTTATTGACATTCTAGGTACATTACACCAAGGATGGCCCTTATTTACTATGCACAAGTTCGCTTTAGGTGGTTACCTTTTATAGATAACAAGGGAAAGAAGGTTGCCAATTATTTCAAAGAGAAAGGTCATTTGCAAATGTACAAGGGAACAGCGGCTAAACTGGTTACACTCATACTTGAGAGGTCTAGCGCAGATCACAATAAACCTCTGCTGCCTTGACTCCGGGTGAGGGAGATTTTTAGCAAGAGCAAGTTTCAAAGCGGCCTAGGAGCAATGCATGCCTGATTCCCCATGGGAGACCGACCCCTGGATTTGTCTCCTGCATGCTAAACATGCATCTGTCTGTTTTCAGAACAGAGCTGAGCTACATTTGACATTTCCATGTGGAGAGGTTCCCTATAAGTACATGCAGCCAGCACAGTACATGTGCCAACCTATGTGCACCCTGAGAATATAGGGTATTGCCTCTGCTTTGCAATTTTGGGCCAGTTAGTGAACTTAACTACTATAACATGTGGTCTCAATTCCAAAGTAGGAATACTAAGAGTTCTTAGGGATTAAATGAGGTAATTCAGAGGGTATGCTACATGCTGGAGAAGTGATTGTAGTTGTGATTAACCTTAAATGCAAGCAGGAGAAAGCTCTGGCACTGGTACTTTTTAGCTCAGGGTAACTGTAGAGGATGGTACCCAGGTCATAGCTGGCGACTCCTAACCAATCCTAACCATTTCATTCTCTTGTTTCTAATGTTTTCCTGCTTTCCCTTCTCTAGTGTCTCCCTTAAAATATCATGGTAGCTTCCCCCCTCCCCCTACATTGTCATTGAGCAGCAGAATATTATGGGATCAGGGATTTTGATAGGATTGCATTGAATCTGTACATTGCTTTGGATAGTAAAGATATCTTAACAATACTAAGTCTTCCAATCCATGAACACAGAATGTCTTTCCATTTATTTGTATCTTTTTTTTCATTTCTTTCACCAACATTTTATAGTTTTTTAATGTATTTTAATGATTATGCTATTACACTTGTCCCATTTTTCTCTCCCCTTTATTCCCCTCTGCCCTGTACCCCACCTCCCATCATCAATCCCCCACCTTAGTTCATGTCCATGGGTTGTACATATAAGTTCTTTGGCTTCTACATTTCCTGTACTATTCTTAACCTCCCCCATCTATTTTGTATCTACCATTTATGCTTCTTATTCCCTGTACCTTTTCCCCCATTCTCCCCATGCCCCTCCCTGCTGATAACCCTCCATGTGATCCCCATTTCTGTGAATCTGTTCCTGTTCTAGTTGTTTGCTTAGTTCATTTTTGTTTTTTTAGGTTTGGTTATTGATAGTTGTGAGTTAGTTGTCATTTTACTGTTCATATTTTTTATTTTATTTTTTTCTTAGGTAAGTCCCTTTAACATTTCATATAATAAGGGCTGGGTGATAATGAACTCCTTTAACTTGACCTTCTCTGGGAAGCACTTCATCTGCCTTTCTATTCTAAATGACAGCTTTGCTGGATACAGTGATCTTGGATGTAGGTCCTTGCCTTTCATGACTTGGAATACTTCTTTCCATCCCCTTCTTGCCTGTAGGGTTTCTTTTGAAAAATCAGCTGAGAGTCTTATGGGCACTCCTTTGTAGGTTACTGTCTCCTTTTCTCTTGCTACTTTTAAGATTCTCTCTTTATCTTTCATCTTGGGTAATGTAATTATGAAGTGGGTTGGTGTGTTCCTTTTTGGGTCCAACTTCTTTGGGACTCTCTGAGCTTCCTGGACTTCCTGGAAATCTATTTTCTTTGCCAGATTAGGGAAGTTCTCCTTCATTATTTTTTCAAATAAGTTTTCCATTTCTTGCTCTTCCTCTTCTCCTTCTGGCACCCCTATGATTCAGATGTTGAACCATTTAAAGTTGTCCGGGAGGTTCCTGAGCCTCTCCTCATTTTTTTCAATTCTTGTTTTTTCATTCTGTTTTGGTTGAATATTTATTTCTGTCTTCTGTTCCAAATCATTGATATGAGTCCCTCTTTCCTTCCCGTCACTGTTGGTTCCCAGTACATTTTTGTTTATTTCACTTTTCATAGCCTTCACTTTTTCCTCTATTTTGGGACCATATTCAACCATTCAACCAATTCTGTGAACATCCTGATTACCAGTGTTTTGAACTGCACTTCTGATAGGTTGGCTATCTCTTCATTGCTTACTTGTATTTTTTCTGGCGCTTTGATTTGTTCTTTTGTTTTGGCCATATATTTTTGTCTCAGCATACCTGGTATGTTGTAAGGGGCAGATCCTTAGGTTTTCACCAGGGTGGGGCAACCCACGTTGCTGCGTCGTGGTGCTGTCTGTGGGCAAGGGGTCTGAGAGGGAACAAGGCGGCTTGCTCGGCTCTCTCAGTGGCCTTTCAGTCACTTCCTCCACTACCCAAAAGCAAATTGGGCCCTCCTGGTGCTGATCCCCAGGTGAGTTGGTTTGTGTATGTTTCTAGACCCCTGTGGGTCTCTCCAACAAACTCTCCTGTGAGGCTGGGAGTTTCTCCCGCCAACACAACCCTCACAGGTTTTTTCAGTCAGAGTTTTGAGATGTTATTTCCCCACACTGGAACCCTGAGTTGCTCAGTGTGTCTCGCTCCCCAGTTGTTCCTCCAGGTTTATCCACATGCAAATGTGGAACTTCATGGACCGCCAGGTGTTGTCTTGCCTCGAGTCCTTACCATCTCAGCTGCCCATCTCCACCCCTCCTACTGGTCTGGATGAATATTTCTTCTTTAACTCCCTGGTTGTCAGACTCCATACAGTTTGATTTTCTGGCAGTTCTGGTTATTTTTTATTTTTTTCATAGAAAATAAACGTGCATATATTGCTTTTATTATAATTATGGTTGTTAGCTGAATGGAAACAAATAATAGCTAAAAAGGTTTTCAATGACAGAAAAACATTTGGGTAAGTTAGGACACAACTTTTTGAGCACTCAGACAGTAGAAATGTGTATTTTTGTACTAACTGCAAATGAAAAGTTAACAACGAAATCAGGGAGTTGAAAGGTTGTAAGGGGCCTCAAACATATTCACTATATTTTAAATTTTAGACAAAAGAGCTGAGAATAGGAAAAAAGTAACCCAACACATACACCATAACAGTCTTTTTTTTTTAGAATCATTGCTTTATCTTTTTTTTTTAAATTACTTTATTGTTGTTCAATTACAGTTTGAATTTTCCCCCAACCACTCTCCCCCCACCCCAGCCAATCCCACCCCCCTCCCCCGCTCCCACCCTCCCCCTTAGTTATGTCCATGTGTCCTTTATAGTGTTTCCTGGAAACCCTTCCCCCCACTATTCCCTTCCCCTTCCCCTTTGGCCATTGTTAGATTTTTCTTAATTTCAATGTCTCTGGTTGTATTTTGTTTGCTGATTTCTTTTGTTGATTATGTTCCAGTTAAAGGTGAGATCATGTGGTATTTGTTCCTCACAGCCTGACTTATTTCACTTAGCATAATGCTCTCTAGTTCCATCCATGCTGTTGCAAAGGGTAGGATCTCCTTCTTTCTCTCTGCTGCGTAGAATTCCATTGTGTAAATGTACCACAGTTTTTTGATCCACTCATTGACTGATGGGCACTTAGGTTGCTTCCAGCACTTG
>VMDR010016552.1:0-21046 GCA_007922815.1 Macrotus californicus
CAGCATGGATGGAACTAGAGAGCATTATGCTAAGTGAAATAAGCCAGGTGGTGAGAGAGAAATACCACATGATCTCACCTTTAACTGGAACATAATCAACAAAAGAAATCAGCAAACAAAATACAACCAGAGACATTGAAATTAAGAACAATCTAACAATGGCCAGAGGGGAAGGGGGAGGGAATAGTAGGGGGAAGGGCTTCCAGGAAACACTATAAAGGACACATGGACATAACCAAGGCGGAGGGTGGGAGCGGGGGAGGGGGGTGGGATTGGCTGGGGTGGGGGGAGAGTGGTGGGGGGAAAATTCAAACTGTAATTAACAACAATAAAGTAATTTTAAAAAAAAGGATGATTTGTGTTAAAAGCCTGGCTTCATATCTATTATTCATTCATTGAACAAATATCCACTGAGTGTCCTCTATGTTTCCAGACACTGGGCCCAGCCTAGGAATACGAAGAGGAATATTGCAGAATTCCTTCTTTCAGGGATTTAACAGTTCAGAGGAGGAAACAAGCAAAAACAGACAGTGGTTGTCCAGTGAGATTAGCACCCTGGAGCTGAAACTAGGAGCAGAGACAGGAGGGCCCTGGGTTCTATTCCAACTCTGCTCTTACTTGCTGTGTGACCATGCGCAATAACTCAGCCTCTCTGAGCTCCAGGTTCATCTGCAAAATGGAGATAATCTCACCTCCCAGGTACTGTCCTCTGTGAGAAGATTCACAGGAAGGAGAAGGGGTGGAAGTATCCAAAATTCAGGACATTTATTTCCACAGTTTCTGGGAACTTCAAAGAGAAGGTAAAACGGAGGCGGGAGTTAACAGAAACAACTGGAAGGGGAGAAATTAAGCCAACGAGAGAACAAGCCAGGGATCAGCATCCTCTGGCTCCCACGGCCTACGTCCCCAGCTCTATCGGCATGAAGGGGAGCTGCTGAGGACTTCCCAAACGAAACAGGAAAACAAGTGCATTCTTGAGATTAGCTGAAGCAAACAAGAGCCAGGAGAGCCTCACGTTCCCATGGACCCCGCCCCGGCAGTCCCCAGGAGAGGGCTGGGGCAGCAGCAGGAGGTGAGGAGGCCAGGGGGTGCTGAGAGGCCACACCTGTGCGGGCGTGCCCTCTGGTACCCCCTCTGGCTCCAGGACTGTGCTCTGGGCTTCTGCTGTTTCCCACGGCCCAGGGCTCCCAGCTCAGCTGGGCTCAGCAAACGCTTGCTAATAGCTGGACTCCCTCAGCCACCAAACACCTGTCAAAGCCTACCTGGATTCAGAGTGCTGAGATGGGTTCGAGGACCTGAGGTCAGAAGGAGCCCTGAGGCCTTGCTTCTCAGCAGGGATGGCCACAGTGTGCACCCCTAGAGCCCAGGTAACCAGGTGATTATGGAGATGGAGAGTTAAAGGCCCACTGCGGACCCAGAGGTCCAGCCACCTCAGATCTCTGAAGACTCGGCCAGTGCAGTCACAGTAATTGCCATCTCTGGCTATTTCTGGGCAGAGGGCCCTGCCCGGGGTGGTAGGAAGAGGGTGGCAATCGGGAGGTTTGACCCTGGCTCCTCTCCCGCCTCCAGACCCCATCAGTGCCCCACTCAGCGGACACGTCAGACTGTCATACTTCTTCCCCCATAGAGGGGTTACAGACTTCCTCAGCCCCTCCCTCAGGATGCTCTGACTGAGAAGAGGGCAAGCCCTTCTCCAGGGGCTGTTCTGGAAGGAAAGGCCAGAAGGTCCCAAGACCCTGGGGTGTCCCCAAGCTGGCCCTATCCCCTCAGGCTGGTCCCTCTATTCTCTCCCCTCTCCCCCACACCAGGCCACTGCCCATTCTCTTGAGCCAGAATGAACCCCTCAGAATCCCAGGAGAGAGACAAAGGGGGCCCCACCCTCAAGGGACTGAACAGGGGGCAGACAATAGATTGAGGGGCAGGCCAGGACCCCTCTGGGAACAGCCTTGTGCCCGTGGGAAGTGTGGGCTGGGCAGCCTTGAGTGCACACCCGAGGCACCAACAGCAGTAACAGAGAAACCGAGGACACGTATCTCCACCTCAGCTGTGGCGGAGTCATCAGCAGATGATGATGGGAATTCTGCCTCTGCCTGTCATGGCCAGGGAGCCAGGCCTTAGGCTTCTGGGTGCTGGACTTCCCTCCCACAGGGATTTTAGAGTTGGGTGGTAGGAAAAGAGACAGACGTTGCCAGGAGTCAACATCAAATAGGCTTTATTTTTCAAGGTCTGTATTTATGGAGACAGTCAAGGGATAAGGAGGGGGAGCAGGGGGTGGGAGAGGTAGGAAGGAAGAAGATGAAAGGAGGGACAGAGGGGGAGGGGAAGGTGGAGAAGAGCATCAGGAGGGGAGGAGGGAGGAGCAGGAGGAGCAGGAAGAGGAAGAGGGGCAGGGAGAGGAGAACCCTGAGACCGGGAGGCCAGAGTTCTGTGGGTGGGAGGGCTCATGTCCAGGGGCGCTCAAGGCCCTGAAAGTGACAGGCCACGAGGTGGCCTCTGGGCTGTCCAGACTTAAGAGTCCTAAGTCCTGTGTCCTGGCCGTCCACAGAGAAGACCCCTGTGGCCAAGCTTGCTGTGCAGGGATGGGAGGCCACTCGTGCAGTCAGCAGGTCTTCTGGGCCGAGGCTATGGGATAGCCGATGAGGGCCCTGGCCGCCACAGGCTTCCAGAGCCCTGGGGCCTGCTCTGCTCGGGGGAGGGACAGGGAGCCTCAACCCATGAAAAGCGACTTCTCTTGGTCTTCAAGTGTTGTAGAAACATAATGGTTCCTAGGTTGCTATTCTGTGTAATTTCTATCTACTTGATATTTAATAAAAGTATTTGAATATATTGATTTTTTAAATGAAATAGTCTATGGAGATTGTACCAAGATAACACACTGAGCACATGCATTTGCCTGTCCTTCCACAACCCGTAAGAATGGTCAGAACCTGCGCACACATATTAGAGTGGTGGAAACTGAGAAGCAGTTCTGTGATGAAAGGGAATTAAGAAGAATTTTTGAAAGGCAAAGTGCAGACGGGATTGGACCAGTGGAAGTAGTACCAGTCAAAGACACTCAACTGGGGACCACTGCGAAACACAGCACAACTCCGGGGGTGCTCCAAGATGGAAGGTAGGGACAGGGAGCAGAAAGAGGTGACCGTCAGAATAATTGCTTAGGGTATGACTTTTGGAGCCGCCAGGCAAGGGGGTCACTTAGCCAAGCCCTTGGCCAAGCCTCAGGCGGCAGAAACACCAGCCTCCAAGCGAAAGCCAAGAGCTTGGATCATGTAAGAGGATGAGCCTTGATATTCCCACCTGTGGTGCATACCATTTTTACACACCACTCTCCCCCACGCTCACCCTGACCCTTCCTTCCAAAGAGAGATGGCTAGAAGCAGGCTGATGTGCAGGTTGAGCACAAACAGCATGTCCAGATCAGTAGATAGGGGATATCAAAAACAAAGAAAAATACGCACCGCACAATAACCCACATTTGAAAGAAAGGCACCAGACTCAACAGATAGCACGACATGTAAGGAAAGACAGTTAACAGACAATCTGAAAGCAGCTTTAAAAGTATATTTATGTCCTCAGAGAGATAAGAGAGGAGACCACATCTCTCTCTCTCTCACACACACACACACACACACACACACACAGCTGCCATTAAAAATTAAAAGGACAATCAAAGGTTTAGGCAATGAAAAATGATTGTCAACATTTAAAAACTTCATAAATACACCAAACCCAGAAAGGGCAAAGTTGAGAAGTAAATTAGTGTGCTAAAAGATTTATCTAATTTCACTATTCAGGACAGAAGTATAAATGACCAGAAGGCACAAAAAATTAGCAGCTAATTATTAAAGTTAATATATTGCATTGCATATTTAAAAGTTGCTAGGAGAGTAGATCTTATGAGTTCTCACCACAAGAAGAAGATTGTCACTATGTAAGGTGCTGAATGTTAACTAGATTTATTGAGGTGGTCACTTTGCAATGCACATAAATATAAAATCATTACATTCTATAACCGAAACTAACATAACGGTATATGTGAGCTATAACTCAAATTTAAAAAAAGAATAATTAAGGGATATGTGTAAATTCTAGTATCTAATAGGAATTCTAGAAGTGAGCAGCAGAAGAAATGAGGGGTGAGGAGGGAGACTCCTGCAGGAAGTGAAAGGGCAGCCTCCTGCTGAAGAGGTAAGCCGGCACAGACACAGCTCCATTCTCTGGAACCCGCCCCTGGAGACCCCCCAGAAGTCCAATGGACGGCGTGCAGACTTCCAAACCGATACAGAAACCCTGGCGTGGCCACACCACCCCACGACGACACAGGCAGTTCTGTCGTGATGCGTGTGCACGGGGAAGACAGGCAGGAAACAGCAGCTCAGCCCACACAAGGACCACGCACCGTGGACGGGGACGGGGCCAGGAGGTTTGGGACTTCCCTTTTCTTTCCCCTACATCGTTCTGGGGATAACATGGCTTTCCCTCGACTTCTGTGAGGCAGAAAGACGACAACCAGGTAACATCAAGAAGGCCTTCATGTCCCATGGGATGTGGAGTAGTTCAGAGCAGGCAAGGAAATGCTGGCCGACCTCAGCATTCTCCCTCCTCTCAGTCCCCTGCGCAGCCCGCGGCCTGCTGGCTGCAGAGGAGGGCTCAGGTCTGGACAAATCAGCAGGGGTGGGGCACAGGGGGAGACTGAAACTCCAGACGTCCCTCACGCTGGGAAACCTCCACCCCTCTCCCCCTCGTCCAGATACATCAGGAGGAGGGACAGACGCCTCTCTCCTCAGTTACCATGCTCCCTCCTTATCAGTGTTGTCGATAACTAATGCCCCCAGGGATTCGCAAGGGCAAAGGGGAAAACAGAGCAGTCACCAAGTTTAGTTAGAGATTTTAACACACCCTTCTCAGAAACTACCATATAAGGCAGAAAAAAATACTAGCACAGCTAAAAGTTTAATTGTACAGTTAAAAATTATGAAACACTTACATCTGAATTGTACTACATGTAAAACCCACAGAGCACAGCTAAAATGGCACATTTATGAGGTTAACAAGGAAGCAGGCATCCGAATTAAGAAACTTGGCAGGACAGCATAACACGTATGTATCTCCAAAATAAAAATAAGACGATGAAAATAATACAGGAAAAAACTATGGGCAGAAATCATAATAGAGAACACAAAACAAGAGAAAATATTTAATCTGGTTTTTTAAAGATGTCTTAAAAACGAACAAACTTATCCAGACTAATAAAGGAAAAATGAGAGAATTATAAGAAAAATGTAAGGTGAAAAAGAAAAAATAATTACAACAGAGATTAAAATATCTTTTAAAATCTATATGACAATAATAGATAAAGTTTTGGAAGGACATTACAGGGCCAAATGTGGTGAAAGCCAAAATGGAAATAAAACAGCCATTTAAAAGGTAGAAATTGCAAATGAAAGACTCCTCTGTCACTACCAGAGAAATCTGAGGCCTAGGATGGTCTTAAGGAAAGGCCAGCACAATCAAGAAATCACTAAAGTCTGTATTATGCAAGTTGTTCTAGGAAACAGAAAGAGGCAAGGCTATCCAACTCATTTTATGAGGCTGGAATCGTTTATCCCCGATTCCAAAGCCAGATAAGGACCTTATAAGGAAAGAAAGTAAGACCCTTAATATTAGCTAGTTATCGGAACCCAAAAGTGTATTTAAAAGAATGGATTACATTGAGAAAAAAAAACGCAGTACATTGAAATTAAATTTTAAAATTAATGTACCCATACACTAATATACTAAAAAAGAAAATTATACGATTATGTCACGAGGTGCAATCAACACAGCCTAACTGTTTATGATAAAGCCTAACTAGTTAAGATAAAAGTTCTCAGAAAACTAGGTAGAGCTGGAACTTTCTTATCTTGACAATGACTATAGATTAAAACATGGAGTAAAAATATCATCCTCCGTGGAAAACTTCAGGCACGTCCTCTCTGACTTCAGCAACCAATGAAAGATGCCCAAGATCCCTGCTTTAACTAGGTTCAATCTGTACTAGCACCTCCAGCCTGCAGAGTAAAACAAGGAAAAGAAATAAGAGGTAAGATATAGGAAGGGAAAAAAAAACAAAAACTCCCATTGTTTGCATATAGTTTGATTATCCACATAAAAAATGCAGCAGCCTTGGATAAACAACAAAAGAGTTTAACAACGTTGCCACGTACAAGACCGATTTCCAAAAATCAATGCGTTCTCTACAATAACAACCAGCCAAGTCATAAAAGCACGACAAGCCATTCACAGTGGCAGCAGAAAGAGCAAAGTAGCCAGGAATTATCCCAGCAAAACAATATGAAACAAAAGATACCCTAGACAAAGTGAATAGTCCAGTGGCAGGTTGGGAGGAGAGGTCTGCAAAAATGTGTATGTGCATTGTAAAGGAATTTTTGCACACCAAGGAGAGCAGTTTAAACCTGGATGACTAACAATTTTTTTGAAAAGATAATTGACCTCATTAATAAGAAACAAGTCCATCAAACATGATAGAAGAGAGCCATTAGAGTAGTAAGATTTATAAAATTAAATAATAAGTAACAGTGTTGTGCGCACAAGGGAAGAAACCCTGTTTTAACACCTCTGAGTACATAGCATGGTACGGTGATACGAGGGAACAATCTGGAAGCAACATGTGAAATCCAACATGCATATTCTCCAGGACCTATCAGCTCCAGTCCTGATAATGCTCTAGAGAAATCGGTACACAGTTCCACAAAGAAACATGTATGGAGATGCCTATCACAGCATTGTTTCTACGGCAGGGAGGGGGCAACCCAGGACCTAACCACTAAGAAACTGGGCAGCGAAAACACAGTGTGGCACACTACGCAGACAGCAAAGGGGACGCGCTGAGATACGCAGAGTAACGTGGATGCAGTTTGGAAACATTGCGTTGAGTGACAAAAAAAGACTAGGAAAAGGTCTGCACCATATCATTTATGTAAATTTAAAACACACACATAACAAACACAGATATTTCAAAGGCCAGTCCTTTCAAAAGCCCCAGGCAAGGAGAACCCACAGAATCAATAGACAAATAGTAAAACTAAAGAAAAGTTTAGCAAATTTTTGGATATAATATCAAGTTACAAAACTCAATAGTATTCTCTAAAACAGAAAGAGCTAGAAAATGTAACAAAAATATTATATCGTCAGGATTTCAACAAAAACGATCATCTACAAATTAACAAAGAATGTCCACTTCCGAAAGGCATCGAAGACAATTCAAATATGTAGAAATAGATGTTGCACACTTTCGGATGGGACCTCAAGTATTATAAAGACATTGACGCCGCTCCAAATAGTCTAAAATGTCATGCAATCCCAATTAAAATTCCGGCAAGTCTTTTTAAAGCTTAATAGATTTATTTTGAAATGCATAGGGTGTAATAAAGGACCAGAAAGAGTTAAACTGTCTTGAAACTGCCCCACTGGCTGTTGAGAGGCACTACAAAGCCGTAACAATAACAACAGTCCGTTGCTGGTGCAAGGACAGACAAAGGGGCGAAGGCACAGATGACAGAGCTCAGAGACCTGCCCTTGCGCACACGAGAATTTCATGCCGATGAAGGTGGCATCGCAGTTGAATGCAGAAAAGGTGGTCTCTTTTAGAAGACAGTCTTGGGGAAAATGGCTCACTTCCCAGAAAATTTTAAACTGGTTCCTTACATAATCGATGCACAGTGACAGAACTCGGACGAATTAAAGACTTGAGAGTAAAGTGTAAAATTATAAAGTTCGTGGTAGGTAATAAACCTCTGTACTCTAGACATGGGCAAGGACTTCTTAAATAAAATCCCCAAATCACAAATGTAAGCAATAAATAAATAAGTAAGTAAATAAAAATGTATTTGACTAAATAAAATCTAAGGATTTTTCTTTGCTGACAGACATCACAGACCAAACTATGGGCAGAAGTCTGAAAGAATGGACGTGCAATGTTTTGGGCAGACAAGGACCTAATTTCTAGGCTATAAGAAGCAACAGGTAAAACAATCAACAACAGCAAAAGCAAACACAAGGAAACCCAAGAGGAAAATATATGGGAAAGTGATTTGAACAGGCAATCAAAAAGAGAAAACTGATATCACTAAAATGTTTAATGATTAGAGAAATGCAAATTAAAACAAGACAGGTTCCTACATTTTTATTAGATTGACAAAAATTAGAAAACTGGGTAGTGTCAGTGTTGACAGAATGTTAGGATACAGCGACTTCCCTCCACGGGTGATGAGAGTGTGCCGTGGAACACACATTTGGGGCATAAACTAAGGAAGTCTATATACCCCGTAATTCAAAAATTGGACTCCTGGATATATCTTTCAAAAAAATCCCACAGAGGTCCACTAGGGGGCATTGTGAGAATGTTCATCACCGTGTGAGGTATAGCAAGGGGTGGAGGCAACCTAGGTGTCCTTCCCTGGGAGATGGGATCTGATGCAGCAAGTAAAGCAACCGCACTGGTATCGCATCCAAGGACTGTGTGTGCACTCAGCAACATGGACAGGTCTTCAGAAGCCAGTGCTCAGTGAAGAGTGTAAAGTATATGAGCTCTGTCGTGAAGGGTCATGTGTGTGAATTGAAAACCTCTTCACAGATAAAAACAACCCTATGCATTTTAAAAGAGCACATGGAAATGTCCAAGGATGAGAACAAAGGGGTTGGGGTAGCGGAGGAGACAAAATGAGACTTAGAAAATAAGGAGAGGCCTGAAATAGACAAATAATGACAGTGTTTACGAGCTGAGGTGTTTGATGAACTCAACTCTCTGCACCTGAGGTCTAGGGGGAACATAAGAGAGAAAAGTATGTATATAAACAAAAACACGATATAGGGCAATGATGTATACCAAAAGCATTAGAAAGGGTACTGCTGGAGAGAACAGGGAATGGAAGTGTGTGTAGATCAGCGATGAGGGGAAAATGGTAAAACTGAACAAGAGAAGGTCTGCACGGGCCAGTGGGCGACTGGGCTCTGAACTGAGGAGAACGATAACCTCAGCTCTGCACCAGAAGTTCAAAGAAAAAAAAGAAAGAAATGGTAGAAGACAATTTCCCAAAGTTGAAGACTCCAAAATTAAAAAGATAAACCAAATACTAATTTGGCCGAAAATGATTATCAATGACCTCAATGATAAATACTAAATGGTAAATAGTTCATACCTAAGAGTCTTAAGAAGAATTCTTTTTATTCACAGATACTCCCAGAGAGGAGAAGATAATACAGAGAGGAATAAAAATCATATTAACAAGAGACTGTTCTGTTTCTGGAGCACCATGGGAAAAGAAAGAAGGTGGGGAGGGAGGAAGGTGGGAGGGAGGGGGAGGGGGGAGGGGGGAAGAGACAAAAAGGGGAGGGGAAAGGAGGACAACCAGATTTATTGACACTCTGCCAGGAAAGAAACCTAAAGGTGGCCTGGGCTCTGTCCCATTACCTCCCACTACTTTTCTTCCTGTTAGGGAGAATTTTCTGAGAAAATGCACCTACAATCAGCTAACAGTTTTGGTGCTGCTCTAAGTGTTTAAATGTCTGAAATATTCTCTCATTACTTCTTGACTGGTTCAAGAATCCTAAACACTTCACTATGTTCTAAGATTCTGGGGCAGAGGTGACAGGAAGAGCATCACTTCATGGAAAGGACACTGGGTAATTTCTGGACTTAAAGAAGGTAGCCTCTTCCCTCAATTCTGTGACATCCCGGCCCCACGGCTCAGTGCCCAGTTCCTGCATGGACTGCACACACAGCAGGTACTTGTACAGGTTTGTTGACAGAACAAGAGGAGGAAGGAATGGAGCACAGATTGCAGAAGAAGCGTCTTTGACATGGCCTAACGTTGGCTGCAACCTAGACTGTCTTTGGTCCCTGGGAAGTCTGGGACACTAAGACATTTGCTGCCTCTGACTTGAGCCCCATATCAGAGACACTCATATCGCTGGAGGGACCAAGGGGCCAGGCTGATCTTGGCACACATGGCATTAGGCTACCAGGGTCAGAGTATCTCTGGTGGCACTTCCCTTGGGGACAGACTCAGGCTCTAAACCTGAGTGAAGAACCATCTTGGTCATTGACATCCCAGAAGAAAGAGAACAGCTGAAACTGGAGGAGAGTCCAATGGGGTCGTGGGTCTTTAAGTGCTTCTCACTGTGGCCACTTTCTTTGATATGGAGTCACAGGCCTTGATAAGGAACAGTCCCAGGAGGCACTGGAGCAATGAACTCATCTTGTTCTCCAGCTGCCTATTCGGAAGAACCTTTATTTTCTTCTAGCAAAGCAATGTTGTATACATTCAGCTAAAACATTACTCTGCTGATGGAGCTAAACGCGCGATCACAGACAAGCTCCACCCGTCTGATGTGAGGGAAGGTCAGTAAGTAAAGAACAGCTTCAATGGCAATAAAGCCATGGAGAAAACTGACTAAAGTCATACACACGTGCAGTTACAGACCCAAGTTTAAAAAGAAAACTCTCCTTGGAATGAAACCGAATGATCGCCTGGACCCTAAAGTGAAGCGATACTGTTCCAATTTCTCCTTTATCAGACAAAAGAAGAGGTCTTACCACGTAGCGTTTGGACACAGAGCTAATTTAAAGAAGATTTGGGAGTATGATGCAGGATCAGATGCCTCTGCAGAATTCCTTGCTGTTTTCATTTGAAATCTCCCATTTATGCTCAAATTTCCAATTGGAAATTTAATGACTTTTTCTTTATGGGAAGTTGGCAAGCTGGGGTGGTTTAAATACAGATCTCCCAAAGGTAAAAGATCAGACATCATTATAAAAGTAGAAAATATTTCCATTGTCCTTTCGAGATGTTTCTCCTAAAAGACGTGAGGTTGTTTCTGAACAGCAGATGCGTTTTGGTAAAACAAAGCTGAAAAATATGTGAAACTCTTGACATTGGAATTACTTCCTGAGCCGTGTCAAGTTATGTGGCTGCCTGCGGTAACTGAGACCATTCTGTTTGCGGCAATAAACTCGTTGGAAAATGCCCAGTAATAGAAACACTCGTAAACGGCTCTCTGATGATTCGCGCTCCCACTCTGGGCACGGCTCAGCCTCCTGGCCTCCATGTCCCCGTCTGTCAAACGGGGGAGGCTGATGCATTCACATCTTTAGGCGGTCTTCAAGCATGGACATGCTCTGAGTTTATGGCATATGAACATGTCAAATGAATTTTGCGTTCCACTGCGAGGAACTTCTTTTAGCTAGCAAAATATCAAATAGCTGAGTAATTTCTTAAATCAGACGTGGGCCAGCCAGTGCAATCACGTAACACCCTGCTTTCCACACAGGACCCACCCTGCTCTGATACGGCCAGTTTCTCGGCCTCTGTCCCACACAGCCCCAGATGAGCCCAATTCAAAGACCTGATCACGTGGAAGAATAAAGAAAGAGATGTCCTTCTGCAATGGAAATGGGCTAAGAAGCGCTTTCTCATGGTAGCCGAGCACATGCAGGTCTTTGCCGCAAATGCAAATGTAGGAAACACCTTGACCACCCTTTCAACCCTGAGCCTTTAACCTCCCTTGAACACCTGTGGGGTGTAGGATGTGTCTCGTTCACCTCTGTGTGCCCAGTTCCTAAGGCAGGGCCTGACGAAACAAAGAGAGACTCTACCGAACAAATGAATGAGACACGCTGACATAGCCATTCCCGGTGCTTGTTAGCCGAGGCTGTCTCAAGGTTTACACAGAAAAGAATCAGAGGCAGAAATTTGTTAAGACAGGCTTGGTGATTTGTCTTAGACCTGAAGTTGCTTAACAAGGACACCCAATTAACGTGGACTGTAATTTATTTCTTCATTTATTATTTAATTTGTTAATTAATCTACTTAGTCTGCACCTCCTGTAATTGGGAGGGAGGTGCTGATGGGAATTCAGAAAGCCCAAGCCACGCTCTGATGCCACCAAGGACAGCTGATGTCTGAGGATTCCCTCCCCAGTTGTCCCATCCGGAGGCGTCCAGGACAGAGAGGAAACGTCTTTCTGTTCCATCTGCACAGTTCCAGACCATGCAGGCACTGAAGTCATGTAGACCCACGTGTCCCAGCTGTGACTGTGCATGTGTGTACCCCGGAGGGTGCCAGGGCATGGTGTTTCCTGAGGGGGTAGGGTAAGCAGTGGACAGAGCATGGGCTCTGGAGGTGGGCAGGGCTGGGTTTCATCCTGGGGCAGGGAGGGGACTGGGGTTGGGAATCGATAAAGAACCTCCTGACATTGATGAACCACTTAATCTTGCGTCTGTAAAGAAAAGAGACCCTTCCCTTCTGCACAGGCTTGTGCCTCAACCTTCACAAATGGCTGAATCTTGTACCCTTTATCCATCTCTTTGTTGTGTGGGCCTGTTTTATACTGGCCTCTCCCGGCCCTGGTAGCAGGCTCTGCTCTCCCCGACAAGCCCAAGGAACACATTTCCTTTGTCCACCCGAAGCAGTCGAGCAAGTCCATGCAGGTGACCCCTGACCTTACCCCAGAGTGAAGTCAGGGGTAATCACACTCACCCTGTACCCCTGTCAAGGAAAACCGGGACGCTGTGCACAGAAGCAGGGGAGGGTCCATGCGGGCAGAGGCGTCCAGGGCAAATGTTAGGACCGAACAGACAGGCCCTCAAATCAGTTTTGCCACTCAGACACCCAGAATCCTTGAGTCCTGACAAACCTGGCCTTTTCCAACCTTGCCGATGACGACGGGGGCTGGGGGCGTCAGGTTAAATTTCCTGACCTGCTTGTCCCAGCCCGACCGGGGCCTTTCTCATTCAAACCACACGTCCCAGCAAGGCACCACCGGTGCGTCTGTGTGAGTGTGCTTGCGTGCAAACGCACATGTGCATGCGGACACACTTGCCTGTCTACATGTGGGTGTAACAACATGACAGCTTCTCCAGCCAGAGCTAGTTTCAACCTGCTCACAAAAGGGGGGAAAACACAGCAAAGATAACCTGAAACACATTTGCCCTTAGTGATGATTTGAAAGGGAATCAGAAAATCTGCTTCGAATATGAGAAACACCTTTGTGGGGAACAAAAAAGCTTTAAAAAAAATCTCAGTTTTCAAGAAAATAATTCCCCGATGAACTGAGCAACAAGAATATCAAAAGTCATAAAAACATGGCACTATACTGAAATGTTAGGCACGTGACATGTTTACCATACATTCACATAATATACCAATATCAACCACATAATGTTTTTAATTACCCTTATTAGAAGAGCTGACATAAAATCCATAATCATGTAACCCCTTTCTGGTGCTGCACTTTCACTTTGCGAGGCACTGTCTCATCGGACATTTAGCAAATCTCTTTTGCCAGCACACCGAAATGTTAGCTGACCAAATTAATGTGTAGGTAAAAATGGATGTGATATCCTTATAGACATTCGTGCAGAAGGTCTGAACTTGGAGGCCTGAATGAGGTTTCATCGACTCTGAATCATCACTGGGTTTGGATCTTTGCAGCCTATTCCGGTACTCTGAGCATTTCTGTGGCAGCATTGTGTTTCCCCCGCCGAAAAAATAATAATTTTAGAGAAAACTCCTCTTTTTTACCTGGCCCGTAAGATATATCAGTACACCTAGGTTTCAACGTCTGCCACGAGAAGATTAAGAACGAGACCCGAATTTCTGGTGCGCTCTTGCTGTCGGAAAAATATCAGCTAGTGAGCATTGCTAGCTATCTTTGAGTTGACAAGAATGCAGGATTAAGTTTCTCTAAGGCAATTACACTTTTGATGACCCCTCTGCATATAAAACATGTTAGCTAATGGGGGTGCAGAGGGGCAGGCTTAAGTGTTTGATCAGGAAATCCTGCGTGAGCATATTGGATGGAAATTTGATTAGTAGCCTTAGTGACGGGCGATCAGATCCTCCAGGTCTGCACAATCAGATCTGGCAGCACTTGCCTTCTTGCCTCTTTGAAGGAGGCGAACATTTGCACAGAATCAAGACAGTGCTGGGTCCTTGGGTTGTTGGTTTTTTTCTGGGTCCTTTTCTTTAAGCTATTGCAGACTAAAGCCTGAAAAGTACCTCCTAATTTCTTTCAACAATATGTTTGCAGTTACCTTAGTGTTGAAGAATAAAATAAAAATCAGCCTTTCCCTGAAAATCTGAGGGCAGGGGAAGCAGAAATAAAAAATCAGCAGAGCCAGAGGGAGCTCGGAGAACGTCATCATCAGAATCGCCGCGGAGCGAATGCTCGCACGAGCGTCAAATGCAAGGGCTCTCCCACATTCTCACAGCGGCTCCAGTCGACGGAGGTGGAAGTTCATGCAGTCCAGTGCAGCGACCCCAGGGCACGAGGTCAGGATCCGAACCTGGGTAGCGGGGCCCCTGACCCAGGCTTTGCCCACTCCACACAGGCCACACGTCTGCCTCCCCTGTGTTGTACGTTCCAGAGAGAAGACTCTCCCGAGTGAGTCAGCTGTGACTGAAACTGGGATCTTTACCTCTCATCCACAGCTCTTCTCTTACACCACAGTCTCTGCCTCTGAACTTCACCTTCCTCCATCAACCTGGACAAAACGGAGTCTGTGCTAGGTGCTTTGCCTCCATCATGCCATGCAATTTTTAAAGGACCCTCAGAAATGGATGTTATTTCCATTTTACAGACAAGATGAACTGTGGTCTTGGAGAGGTTAGCGTCCCGCCCATGGTCACACAACAAGAAACAGAAAAGGGATTTGATCTCATGTCTGTCTCATTCCGGAGTCCATTCTCCCTTCTACTTTCTCACTGGGAAAAATAAGGCTGAGAGGAAAGAAGGAAAGAATAAACCCCAGAAATAGTTTAGGTCAAATAGGAGTTAAAACAGTGAGCTTACATTTGCAAATTTAATGCATTTATTTAGCACTCGGAACAAGGGTCCAATTCTCATGTTAGGTGTATTTAGTTAAAACAACAGATATTTTCCATGTGCCTGATCCTCAGTCAGTGAGGTGAGGTTAGAGCCAGCCTTTTTAAAATGCAATTAAAAAAGCACAGTCACACACACAGACACACATGCATGCACACACACCATACAGTCGAGGTTTCACTCTTCTGTTTTATTTTTCACACGGACTCGAAGGCCCCCCAGATCCGCCTTCTCGTGTGAACCATAAAACGATGGAGATACACTTACAGAGGAACTGAAACAAACAATTCTGAACTCTCTCACTAGAAAAAAATTATCGGGGTAGGTTCTGGCATCGGACTGACCCTGACTCACAGAAAAGTCAATTAATTGTGATGGCCATAATGGATCAATTATTTGGGGAAATCTACAATGTGACTTCGGCCCATCAGGCTGACAGGGAGACACACATCAAATGTTCCAGCCTTTTCTGAGGGAGCAAAAAAGGGGGGTACGGAGCCCACCAGCATAACCACTCACCTCGGACAGCGTGGTCCCCACACGCAGGGAGATCAGCGTACGTCCCTTCCTCAGCTAGGAAGCTGGATTCAGCCATTTAAAAATTTCTCGCTTCTTGTAAGTTCACAATCATGTAAGTGAAACGTATTTTTAAAATACAATTCTGAAACTAAAATAGCAACATGCTGTTTTTGCGGATGGAAGGGAGACACACACACACACACACACACACACACACATATTTCAATCCATGTCCAAATGAATTGAGTTCATTTTCTTCAGGTTCTAGGGTTCCACTTTCCTTTGAAAGTTTCGGTCAACTGTGAAAGTAATTCCCTGAAAAGTGGAAGACAGGAGGCTCTCCCTGCCCTCTCACCCAGAGAACCTCCATTAACATTCATGCTTCACTTTATTCCAGACATTTTCAGTCCAGTATAAAATAATAATCACTGGACATGATCAAAATTGCCACACTACTTTTTGGAAAAGTCTAGCTGATGTTTTTGTCTGATCATAAAACTCATCTAAGCCCTTAGAGGAAGTTTAGGGTTAGTAAACAGAATAGGAGAGAGGAGAACATGAAGGTACCCTGTAGCCTACCCCTAAGAAAGAAGCCCTCGGAACGAGAACCCCTGGGCTCGTTCCTGCTCCCCTCTCCAGCCTTTGGGTCCTCTGCTCCAGGACACAGCCGTCTGGTCTCTGTGTCCTGGGACAGGGGAGGAAGGGGCTGTCTTTACATTAACCCTCCAAGTGCCTCCACCCACGTCCAGGCTGCGAGCCCCTCGGGCCTGGGGCTGCACACACTCCCACCGTCGTTCACTTCCTTGGCTACTTTATGTCAAATTATTCATACTTGTTTTTTGACTCGTTAGCTAATGTCCTTTGTCAGCCATCCCCCCGACCCACCGCACCCCACTTTGAATATTATGGTCCTGATTACAGGGGATGATTGTTGAATGACCAAACGGGCGGACAGACTGCGATCACACTCCAGAGGCCCAGCCTCTCTCCCACAAAACGGGACTCTTTTTTTTTTTTTAACACCATCCAATGATGTCACCCGTTTGTGGTTTCTCTGGGACTTTATTAAAATGTTTGTGACGGAGCCAATGTAAACCATCCTAAATCCAACACAGAGCTGAAAGGACTGATTTTAGGGAATGCAAAGATATGGATCATTGGGCCTGTCGAAGCCCCATCTTGAGCCAATTATTGGTGTCATCTTGAGCCAATTTAATCAATCCAAGAGGGATTGGGGGTGGAGGGGGCGCGGGCAGGGGTTGTGAGCGTTGGTCAAACACGCCAGCTCAAACGCGAACATCGTGGAAGCAACTAAGCCCCAGCTCCGTGGGTTTCAGTTGCTGCCCTAACCTGCATCTTTATCCTGGGGTACCTTCTTGTGCCCACTTCCAGCCTCATTGTTGGGTTTGTTGGAAATTGCTGAGTAGTGCTGGCCCAGGTTCGAGAGAGGAAACCCCAGAAACTCTTCACGGCAATTGGGGAGACAGTGTCAGGGGTGCAGAGCCCATCAGACACTACTGATATCTGAGCCATCGAAGGGACCCAAGGAAAACAAGCCTTCTGATCCTTCCACCCCAGACACACTGGAGCACAAGAGGGCTGGGAATGGGCAGAGTGGGACGCTCAGAGACAGAATGCAGCCCCTAAGCAGCCCTGAGTACTTATCCATTATTGAGTTACTCTTTCTTTTTTTTTTTTTTTTGAATTGGGCATCCAGATTACAAATTATAAACTGGATGTTTTTCTCATGGAAAACACATCGACTGGAAAGAAAAGGCCCGGAGTCACTAGCACTGAACATACTCGGCCACGCCAAGAGCTGAAGTACCATCACCTCCCAGTTTTCCACTCTGTGCCTTGAACAGGTGACACAAACACAGGTAACACACACGTAAAATGGCCGATGCGTGTGGCACACAATTATTGCCATCCTCTCGTATTATTATTTACCCACACATGTTTCTATTTCTCCATGCTCCAAACAGGACATCGGGGGGTGGTACCTAGACCTGACATATTTTATTAGCTGCCCATCCTCTCTCCTGCATTGTCCTCCCCATCTAGGTTTCAAAGGGCTGCTTCTCCCCCTCCCCCGAGGCAGGTCCTTCACATTTTTTATGATACAGAAAGAATGTGGGCTGTCTAGTGTGTGCACTTTGTGTGTTTTGATGGCTAATATCCATGAGCATGCTCACTCACTTCTCCAGAACCGCTATTTGTCTTGGACATGGCGCTCTGCAGGCCAGCAAGGATTGGAACGGTTGCCACGGCGGGGAGCCTGGTCACAGTACATATCTGTGCGAGCTCAAGGCCATGGGATGGAATGTCGATCCATAACACAGTCATTTTCAACCCCACAAAAATGGTTGAAAAAGGCCCTCTTGAGTTTCGGAATGCACGCTCACTGTCGGTTCACAAAGGAAGTATCTGAAATGTTAACCCAGGACTGAAAGCATATGAATCAGACAACCGCCTTGATGTTCCCAAATTTAGTCACTTTAAAGAACCCTGCCTTGCCACCATTGAGTTATTTTCAGAAAACAATGGATGTCGAATTCATCTCTTCCCATAATGTGCCATCCAAAAGCTGTTTCAATTAAAACTCACTTTCCTTCTATTTTAACTTGTTTCCCAAGACTTTAATTGCTAAACATATAATTTCTGTAAACCTGATGGGCTTCTGGGACAATACAGGAGCCTCGTTCCTCTGAATGTGTTTAAATAAACCCAGAATGAACTTTGATTATTGCAACCTCCCAGGAAAGAGTAGGACATGCAACTGTGTGGGCTGGGCTGGCTCGGTCTCCAAGTCAGTATCTCCACTTGAAAATGTGTTAGTCTGTTTAGAAGCCAGGCTAATCCTACCTTTCAATTATGGAAGGAAATGGATTTTAGATTCAAGACTCAAGGTGGGTCCTCTGAGTGCGAGGATCAAACGCTCTGGTGCTTTCAACAAGCAAATGCTACTGCCTGGCTCAAGGCGGAGGCCAGACGGGACTGCGGGGTTTATAAACAACACTCTGCTATTTATTGGAGCTGCCCACCCGAATCCAAATCTTCCTCTCTTCAATAGCGGCCTATTTACCACAGTTTAAACGGGGTTCTGCAGCCCTGCCTGGGTCTGCAATTTATTACTTGCTGCGCGAGCTCAGACCCAGACTTTAAATGTCCCTAGTTGAAAGTTTATACCAGTCAGGACAGAAAATTATTCTCTCTGCCTAGGTTGAAGCGCATTACTTCTTTATTGAATTAATTATGATAAGGATCATAACTTTAAACGAGGGGTGAGGTGCTGGCTTTCCGCTGGGATTGCTTGGAGCAATTTTCATCCAAGCATTTTTGTGGAGTTATTGAGTC
Organism: Macrotus californicus; assembly: GCA_007922815.1. Taxonomy (NCBI): domain Eukaryota; kingdom Metazoa; phylum Chordata; class Mammalia; order Chiroptera; family Phyllostomidae; genus Macrotus; species Macrotus californicus. Next base: position 18,763 of record VMDR010016552.1, read on the forward strand.
TGGCAGGTCTGAACTTTGGAGAGGAGTAACTTTCTCCAGAACTTAAAAGGGGTTGGACATTGATCCAGGCAAAGCTGTACCAGATTCCATGTCTTGAGACAGGGAAATTTGCACTGCATGCTGAACAAATCACTGCGGGACCGGATGAAAGACAGCTTGGGAACTCCTCATGTGGCCTCGAGCTTGGCCTTTCCCTGGCAGAGCTGGCCCAGGGAGGGTAAGGGACAGACAGGGACAGAAAGGTCCCAGCCAGCCCATTTTCCCCCACTTCCTAACCTTCCACAGGCTGCAGGGCTGTATAAGCAGTGTGCCTGGCCCTGATGCACAGAGGGTGGTGGGCATTCAGCGCCAGGCCCTGGCTCAGAGGTCAAATGCACCCGGGTCTGAATCCAGCTTCTGCCACTCTCCAGGGGTATAATAGGAAGAGTGTCCCTCCCCTTCTCTGTCTCTCCCTGTGCCGCTGAACTATTTAAAGTGTGTCTGTGTACATGTAACATGGAGCTGATTCTTCAACTGCAACATGGTTTAAACTAAGAAGGTCCACTTACACATGGATTTTTTTCCAATAAATATTATAAATGTATTTTCTCTTCCTTATGATTTTCTTAATGACATTTTCTTTCCTCTAGTTTTCTTTATTGTAAGAATACAGTACATAATACGTAAAACATACAAAATATGTATTAACTGTTTATCGGTAAGGCTTGCAGTCAATAGTAGGCTGCTGAGAACATCTAGACTTCTGGCCAAGATGGAGGCATAGGTAGACACACTATGCCTCCTTGCACAACCAAAAGAAGGACAACAAATTTTAAAACAAAAAACAACCAGAACTGACAGAAAATCAAACCATATAAAAGTCTGACAACCAAGGAGTTAAAGAAGAAACATTCATCCAGACCAGCAGGAGGGGTGGAGAGGACTCGAGCGGCAAGGCGGTGGCTGGCGGATCGGGGAAAGGCACAGCCGACCGGGAGAGGTGGTGGCTACAGACCGGGCGTCCCACTCCCTCATGAGGATAAACCGGTAGGAACAACTGGGGATCAAGACAGACCCCGCAACCCAGAGTTCTAGCTCGGGGAAATAAAGCCTCAAAACCTCTGATTGAAAATTCCTGTGAGGGTGGAGGCCATGGCAGCGGGAGAAACTCCCAGCTTCACAGGAGAGCTGGTTGGAGAGACCCACAGGGTCCTAGAGCGTACATAAGCCCACCTACCCGGGAACAAGCACCAGAATCAGCACCAGAGGGGCCCAATTTGACTGTGGGTAGTGCGGAAAGTCACTGAAAATCGGCAGAGAGCAGAGCAAACGGCACTGCTCCCTCACAGACCCCTCCCCCACAAACAGTGTCACAACGCAGAGACGTGGCCACCCCGCCCTGGTGAACACCTAAGGCTCTGCCCCTTACTACGTAACAGGCTCGCCAAGACAACAAAAATGGCCCAAATGAAAGAGCAGATCAAAGCTCCAGAAGAAATACAACTAAGCGACGAAGAGATAGCCAACCTATCAGATGCACAGTTTAAAACACTGGTAATCAGGATGCTCACAGACTTGGTTGAATTTGGTCACAAATTAGATGAACAAATGAAGGTTATGCTAAGTAAAATAAAGGAAAATGTACAGGGAACCAATAGTGATGGGAAGAAAACCAGGACTCAAATCAATGGTGTGGACCAGAAGAAAGAAAGAAATGTTCAACCACAACACAATGAAGAAACGAGAATTCAAAAAAATGAGGAGAGGCTTAAGACCTCCAGGATGTCTTTAAACATTCCAATATCCGAATCATAGGGGTGCCAGAAGGAGAAGAGGAAGAGAAAGAAATTGAAAACTTATTTGAACAAATAATGAAGGAGAACTTCCCCAACCTGGCAAAGGAAATAGATTTCCAGGGAGTCCAAGAAGCTCAGAGAGTCCCAAAGAAGTTGGACCCAAGGAGGAACACACCAAGGCACATCATATTTACATTAACCAAGACTGAAGATAAAGAGAGAATCTTAAAAGCAGCAAGAGAAAAGGAGACAGTAACCTACAAAGGAGTGCCCATCAGACTGTCAGCTGATTTCTCAAAAGAAACCTTATAGGCAAGAAGGGGCTGGAAAGAAGTATTCCAAGTCATGAAAGGCAAGGACCTACATCCAAAATTACTCTATCCAGCAAAGCTATCATTTAGAATGGAAGGGCAGATAAAGTGCTTCCCAGATAAGGTCAAGTTCAAGGAGTTCATCATCACCAAGCCCTTATTATATGAAATGTTAAAGGGACTTATCTAAGAAAAAGA
>VMDR010016553.1:0-21045 GCA_007922815.1 Macrotus californicus
GGTTAACGCTTGCATCTAACTACCATCTTAGACATGATATAGGTGGTTGTTATATTACTTTCTATATTTTCCTAGTGCTTGAAATGTTTATAATCTTTGCTTAGATTCTTCATTGAAAATAAAAATCATGGCACAACTATCTTTTTGTGAATTATATATATCAATCTTCTGACCTTTTTATTGCTTCTCCATTTGAAATCTTTGATTATGAAATATTTTTTGTCTGTTGGCCACCAAGATTTTAGTTAGATTAAGTGTAATTAGATAGTGAAAGGTACTCTCTTTTATCACATCACCAACTGTGATTCATTTCTTCTCCATTTTTTAAAAACTGAGGTAGTTAAGTGGTAAGCTCATTTTTATATACAATGTAATAGACCTCAGAAACTTGAGGCTTGAAATACTGGATTCCTTTTTGAAAGTATCTGCTTTAAAATTCTGGGTTTAGGCTCTAGGTGGTGTGGCTCAGTAGATTGAGTGCAGGACTGCAAACCAGAGGGTCACTAGTTCGATTCCCAGTCAGGGAATATGCCTGGGTTACAGGCCAGGTGCTCTGTGAGGGGCACGCAAGAAGCAACAACACATTGATGTTTCTCTCCTTCTCTCCCTCCCTTCCCCTCCCTCTGAAAATCAATAAATAAAATTTTTAAAAAAATAAAATTCTGGGTTTAGGCAGACTAAATAACAAGGGTAAGATATAATTGAGCTACATACCTAAGGGCAACCGATTATTTTATGACACGTGACAATTAAGAGCTGATTTGGTGTCAAGGCCTGGTGGTTCAGACTTCATACTTATCACCCACAGCATGCTTTTAATTTAGGATGAATAAAGCTTGCAGTTGTCAGAAAGAAAACTTTTGCTTTATTTATTGAAAAAGAAAACAAACAAGAAGCACTGTTTAACAAAATAATATTTCAGTTCCAAGCTTATAGATCTCAGGTAGATTGGGAATCTCTACGACTGCTTCTAGAAGGGTGACTTATGAGGAAAGCAGATGACGAGAATGAAGCCGTTGGATGACAGGAGTGTCAGATGCAATCTTTCCAGGGAACTCTGTCATATCTCTAACACTGAGTCACATTATTTAATTACACAAAGTCTTTTGTCATCAATGGTTTATAAACACAGCAGAACTTTTTCTTCCATATTCTCTTTTCCTATTTTTTCTTCAATTTTTCCCCCAAATAACCTTCATTCATCCTGTCATTCTATCTCCTTAAAACAGACCAAGTGATCTAATTTATGCCATGTCATTACATAAGTTTTGTAGACATAGACATGTATACAAAATTATTCTAAAATTTATGTGGAAAGACCCATGGCTTGGATAAATAACAGTCTCAATAAAAAAGAATAGAAAGGGTATAATTTGTTCTATCAACAGGAAGGCCTACTACTTATAGAGCTGTAGTTATCAAGACAGTGTGGTTTTGGCACAGAGATAGACACACAGATCAGCGGAACAGAAGAGAGCACCTATGAATAGACACACAAATATGACCCGGCAATTTTTGACAAATGTGCAAGCACAATTAAATTGAGAAAAGATAGCTGTTTAACAAATTGGGCTGGAATAATTGGACTTCTATACATGCAAAAATGAATATCAATCTTAACCTTATGCCTTAAACAAAAAATAACTCAAGATTAATCATGGATACAAATATATAATATAAAACTTTAAAACTTTTAGAAAAATAATCTTCAGTATTTAGAGCTAGCCAAAGTGTTTTTATACTTGAAACCACAGCACACTGACACATAAAAGAGACAAACCAGATTTTATCAAAATTAAGGAGTTTTGATTTAAAAAATGTTGTAAGAATGAAAAGACAAGCTACAGACTAAATTAATATTTGCATATCCAACAAAGGACTAATATGTAGAGAACTCTCAAAACTCAGTAGTACAAACAAACAAACAAAAAATAGACATTTCATCAGAGAAGGTATACAGATGGCAAATAAACACATGAAAAGAGGTTCAAGATCATTAGCCATTAGAAAAATGCAAATTAAAACAACAGTGACATATTACTAGATATCTCTCAGATGGCTAATATGAAAAGCAGTTGACAATACAAAATGTTGGTGAAGATGCAAAGGAATTCATTTATCCCGACATGGAAATGTAAAATGTTTACTGTCACCTTGGAAACAGTATGTCAGTTTCTTAGAAAACTATTCAATAAATATGCAATTACCAAATGATGCAGCAATTGCATTCTTGGGCATTTGCCCTAGAGAAATGAAAATGTATGGTCACACAAAAATCTGTACTACCTATAATGGCCCCAAACTGGAAAGATTCCACATTTCCTTTAATGGCTGAATGGTTAAAGAAACTGTGGTACATCCATACCATGGGATATTCTCAGCAATAAGAATAAACCAACTATTGGTACATGGGACAATTGGATATACTTCCAGGAACTTATGCTGAGTGAAAAAAGCCAATCACAAAGGTTTATATACTCAATAATCTCACTTATCTTATTGTTCTGGAATGACACAATTATAGAAAGGGAGAATAGATCAGTGATTGACAAGGCTTGAGGAGGAGCAGAAGGATTTATCACTTTAAGTGTTAATAGGACGAATCTTCGTGGTGATGGAGCTGTTCTGTACCCTGCCTATGGTGATAGATGCACAAACTCACATATGTGATGAAATTGTGTACATCTAAAGGCAGTTGTGTTTGTGTTTCTGCACATATACAAACACAAGTGAATACAAGTAAAGTTGGGGAAATTCAAAAATGATTAGTGGATTTTATCAGTGTAATTATTCTGGTGGTGATATTGTTCTATCATTTTGAAAGTTGTTATTTTTGAGAGAAATTGGGTGAGAGGTACTCTGAATCTTTGTATTATCCTTTACATCTGCCTGTGAATTTACAATAATCTTTAAAATGTTTCAAAAAACAAACATATGTGGTGTCTTAATTATAACAGTCCTTTTTTTCCCTTTATTACCAAAAGTTGACGACTCTGGGGTCATATGATGGCAAATACTTGAGATGGTCCAAAACGCTTTCTTCCATCACTCACTTCTTTGAAGTCAGGTATAGAAACAACTGGATCATTGTGAATGCACTCAGTGAAAGAGAGCCAGGATTTGACTGTGCTGACAAGATTGAAATAAATTTGAGGTAGAATACTGTGCTTCCTTTGAGAACTCAATCTATGCAGACCCAGGCAATAATGTGTTCACATTTACATGCGCTACCAGCAACTTTGGATAGTAAAAGGAAGTTGATAAAAGAGAAATTAGAACTGATGAAAGTTGCTAGGGGCTGTCCAAAAGTCAAAACTATTTTGATAGTTATAAACAAGCCGCTGAGACCTCTCTTTCCCCACTTCCAGTTCACAAAAGAATTAAAGTGACTCCAAAAACAAAGTTGCTTTTGTGATAACCAGTGATCATTACAAAGCTATCAGTCATCTGTTCTCAAAATGAGTAATCTTTTTTCATGGGAAGCCAAGAATTACATATTTATGTGGTTGCAGTCAACTTTTATGTAAAAGGATTGAAAGGTCATTGCCAAATAGATTGGGATGCAAACTACAAGATTGACAAGGGCACTGAGTTTGGTTTCAACATACAATGATGACTTTCCAGGTGTCCCAAGGGTACTTCCACTGATTTCATAGCATTTATAGGCAGGTCTAAATGCCTGCTGTGCAGAGAGGTCTGGCTTCAATTAAGATAATGAGGAGACATTCATATATAATCATATATATGATAATCACGTCAATATCTTCAGATCATATATTGTGGATGAGGACTGGAATTTATGGTGAGCTTGAACTTACTCTTGTAACTACTTGATGACAGAGAGCTGAAGTTCATTTGTAATTGTTTCCTACATTTAAAAAGAGTTGTTCTTTGAGCTGACTTTATTTATAAATGAAACAGTTTATAAGTCCATCTTTAACAAAGAAAATGTCACCAAACTTTAATTTCTTATAGTATCCTTAAGTAATTTTCCATCTAATAGGTCAGTGATCATTTATTAGAAAAACTATTATTCCCATTTTTAGCATACATACTTCTCAGTAATCCATTTTTACTTTAATTTAATTGAGTGAGGACTAAATAAATGGGCCCTTACTTTTAAAATGTGTTTGCTATGTTCTGGGGGTGTCACATGAACTGCTTTTTTGAAATATAATATTATGCAAATGAATTTCTTTAAAATACCAGAGATTTTACTTTCCTATAGAATTGGCATTGTTAGGAATATATAGCATAAAAGGAACCCAAATGCTATTAAGGTTTTTAAGCTGTCAACTGAATTCTGCACATTACATTTACTCAGTTCCCATTTGCTACCAAGGAAAAGTGCGAAGTCAAACATGTTCTTACAAAAAGCACTACAAGTCGCATGTAAATGAGCAGAATTTTCCTGAGGACCTATCTTCAATTTGATAGTGCATTTAAGTGCTTGCTTTCACTGAGAATAGACTGAAAAACACAAATAGAAATGGAGAGCTGTGAAAATGCCATTTATCCAAGATTTTCCCTAGGAATAAAATATCAAAACATATTATGCTCTCTCTTTAAAGCAGCTACTTGATTAATTAAACAATTGCCTTCTATCAGGAAACACAAACATTAAATGTAGAAACAAATGCTGTAGGCAATAACTGACCAAAAAGAAATACAAAATTGGAAATTTTATTAAATATCACTCTTAAAAGATTCCATTTCTTTCTTTACTTTTTTTTTCATTCTTGACCTAAATATAATACTGATAACTACAGACGTTTGGGATTTATAGCTGCTTAATTTGCAATTTTCCAAAGACAGGCGCTCTGTAGATATGTAAGCCTGTTAATTCAGGTTAAAAAATAGTAAATCTACTCATATTTCCTTCTTTATTTCATGATTTGTTGACATATCTTACAATTGCAATATTAGTTGTTATGGCCTATGTTATCAGCATTTCCCATACGATAGTTATTTTTGCAGTGTTTTACCAAATGGACTCTATTTTGGATGAGAATGACTTTGATAGGTCTGGTTACATAGTGGTTAAAAAGCACAACTGTTGTCAAAACACACCTGGGCTTAGATGCTGAGTCTCCCTCAACTACCTGCACCACAGAGTGGAAGTCGCTCAACCGTTCTCGGCTTGTTTCCTTTCCTGTGCAGTAGGTATACTCTTACCTAGCTCAGTGAAACAATATTTATGAGTTTCTTAGAATAGTCCTGGAATTTAGAAAGCATAATAAATCTTAGCTCTTGTTACTTTACCCTACCTCAGCTGTACATGGTACTGAAAAACTTCTGAAGATCAACTTTGTCCATGAAGAAAATACTTTTAAGTAATATTAAACAGAGCAGGTCAACTTAGGTGGTGAATCAGATTGTGCATTGCTTGCCATAGTCCACTTACCTCTTTTCTGTAGGAGAATTCCTCCTCGTCCTGTTGAACTGGTGTTAGTTCAACTGATACACTTAAGCCATTGAACATGAGCAGAAATGACTTAGGCTACTTCCCAGAAGAAGCTTGATGAGGCATCAAAGTCACCACAAGCTCTGGTGATCTTTCAGACACGAGAACTAGAACGACCCACATAAAGGCACTCCTCAGCCTAAGTCCTGGAGCAGAGCTGAGCAGAGCTAAGCAGCAATGAAAATACAGCAGTCAGCACATAATTAATGTGAATAAAAAATAAATGTTTTTATTGTAAGCCACTGAGATTTGAGGATTTTTTTGTTATTTCAGGATAATTGCCTAAAACAAAAATTGATATCGGCGAGTAGGAACATAACAAAACTCTGAACTGTGTGGCTCTGCCTTTGAGGTCAGGTGTCTCTGTTGGGAAAACTATTATTGCAGTCTGGAAAAGTCTGAGAAAATGTTAACCCATAATATGCAATGGCAAAACAACTTGGATGGCAAGTGACATATGTAATTAATCAATGGCTTTAGACAAGGACTTGCAAAATTTACCATTGCTAATACCGCTTGGTTGCCATTTGTTGCACTGGACAAAGCGCGGCAAGAAAGAGGTGCTCTCAGATGCATCACTCCTCAGGAAGGAGTAAAAGCGAGCAAAGAGAATCTAGATTATTTTAGGACATGTTGAAAGATGCAAATACTCATCTTCTGAGTAATAAAGGTTAGTTTAGTTTCGGTGTTTGGGCAAAGACCAAATTAAGGATACAATCTTCAAAGCCTTTGCTGAAACCTCTGATTGGATTAAGGTGACCCCAGGAAACCTTTTCAGTTAGAATGGTAGAGCACAAAGAGATGAAGGATGTGGTCCTACAGAAGCAAGAAAGGTTAAGAATATACCTATCATTACCTTTAGAAAGACAAATGCCCCAGAGGCCACGGATCGGCTATTGGCATATAAACCTAACTGCAATCAAGTGATAAAATGAAACATAACAGAGACTATGACTGATCGAAGTGTAAACTGATCTTTAGTTCCTGAAGCAGCCTTAGACAATTTTGCAACCTGTAAACATATTCTACTGCACCTTCTTATGATGTGACCAAAGAAAATAATATGAGAAACTACTATAGGGAACAACCAAGAGGCCTGGAGATCAAAGGGTCCTACTCGCACCTCAGAGAACCAGGCCGATTCAGGAAATATCGAACACTGTCAAGGTAAGTGTTCCATGAAAGTTTTCCCAGAGGGATTTTTTTCAGATGACACTCATCTGTGACCGCTACATGCCTTCCATTCTTATTCTATCAAGGGACCACCCGGTGCAGTTATCCTCTCTCGGTTCCACCATTGAACACAGGTGTTGGAATGGGACAAGGTAAGTAAGTTTGTCTTTCTGGATCATGGGGTTCTACATCATGGAACCTGATGTAGAAGATGTTATGAGATCCCAGTTGCTTAATGTTGCAATTGGATGAAGCTTTTGGGAATTCTTCCTCGGGGAAGGTATAGTGTGTTTCGAGTGCAGACGCGAGTTGATACTTATGACTGAGAAGGTAGATTACAATAAACTTTAAATACTCAGTGCCTTCTTCCTGGTGGAAGGAAAATATCCTGACTCTACAGACTTCTACTTGGACATGTGATGTGATTCAGCTAATGAAATGAGAGCAGATGTGTTGCTTACCACATTAAAACTTGAAAGTATGAGCCTGGGTTTTAGGAGAAAATACATGGAGCAGGGTGGCAGTTTTCGTGGGGACTGGAGGGGAGCCTCAGCCTGGAAGCAACATGAGTGTGAAACAAAATGGGTTCTTACAACCACTGACATTTGGGGGTGTTTGCTACCCAGTAAAGCTGACGTGTTTGTCCTGAAACCCTTACTTTCAAATTTAGAATTTTGTATTTCTTTTACCAAAGAAAGCAACGTCTTTGCCCTCCATCACCCTCAAAAGTGTAATCTTTCTTCCAAAGACACATTCGTTATGCATCAATCAATCAAGGAAAATGGAGAAAAACTTTTGGCCACTTTTAGAAAACTTAAATGTTGATCTAAGATTCTACTCATTAAGATTTCAGAAATCGTAAAACCTAGTTCCAGACTACTTATAATGGGTCAGATACGATGCTACTATATTAGGTGTTTTACATATAACTTTTTAAATTTTCACAATGACCATAGGACATAAAGATTATTATCCATATCTTACATATGAAGTACTCAAAAGAATATACAGTGTCCCTGAAATCACAAGGTGACAGTTAAGCTAAACTATCCCATGGTATTGCTGCCTCAGCATCTGTTCTAATTGGCCAAGCAGCCTGCAGAGACTGACTCCCTCCTCACACAAGCACATGCCCTAGATGCCCTAGAGAGCTGCAGGTCACAAGGAAATGCAAGTGTCTGACAGCACTTCCCCAGCAGCCCTAGTGATCCCCTGCCTCCCACCACCTTCCCCTTGTGCGCTTCAGACAAGATACCATGAGGCTGAACAAAACCCTGTTCTTTTGGTTTAAATTGACCAATTCGGCACAATTTCACCCCAAAGCTGGACCCTAATAAAGGCATGTGCCTCAGGTCCTGTGCTTTCTGCCTACACTCTGACTTGACCTCTCGATGTGGCCCCTCCAGGCTCGCTGTGTACTTCCTCCAGGACCCACGAGTAAGAAATTCTCTACTTCAGCTCCTCTGTGGTCTGTTGTTGAATGGATTCACCATGCACAGCCTGCACTCCACTTAACAAATGCTAGTTTGACAAGTCAGAACACAAAGCCAGAAGTCCACTCCAGTGCAGCCAATGCTCTTCCATCAATGCAAAATAATTTGCCACTACAAAATAACTTTCATGTGTTGTCACAACAGGACGGAAGTCACAGGAACAATCACAGTGAAGGTACTATTCTGGCTTATTTATTAACATCTTGCAAAATCCCCAAAGGATTAAAGCTGGACCAGTTGATGTAATATTCTCTCTTCATTTTCAGATGAGCCCATCAAAGTCATGTGAAACATGGTAAGATAATCATAAAATCGGCAGTAAAATGTCTAGAAACATTATTTGACCCCAAAAGTACCCTTGAATGGATGCCTAATAAATGACTAATGGATTTCCATAAAATATATACCCCTGAAAAAAATCTATCCAAAGGCTTTCTATTTTACTTATAATAAAATCAGAACTTTACACGGCCTAGACAATCTTAGGTTATCTTGCTCTTTTCTCTCTCTGATCCTCAAATGTTTCCTTTCCCTCACATTTTTTCCTGAGTTGGATACACTGGACTTCATTTATGTAGTTATTGTCTTTCAAAACCAATGAATTCATTCCCATCTCAGAGCCCTTGAACTTCTGGGCATAGTGCATTCTCCCCAAAACTTCACAGTGTTCATTTTAGGTCAGCATTAAGGCCTAAACTCAAATGTCACCTTCTCTGAAAGGTCTTTTCCAAAGGCCTCTGCAACCATGCTTTGTTATATAATACTCTTTTGTCTTCTCTGTAGCACACAGATATTTATCTACATGTTTATGTTTCCTTCCATAGACTAGAATGAAAGCTATATGAAGACAGGCCCCTTGTCTCGTATACTTTCATATTTACAGTGCCTTAAAATAGTGCTTGGGATATGAGGAGCACTCAAATACTTGTGACGAAATTCCCCTGTCATAATATATGCTATGCTAAATTCGCAGATTTTGCAAGTGTATGTAATGAGGAAAAGCTTAATTCATCCCTTAAACAGTGTTTTCTAATTGCTAGTCCTAGAAACATTATACTAGTCTTATCTTTCTGAATTTCTCTGATTCCTTTAACCATCAATTAACCTCACTTTCTTCAAGTTTTAAAGTTTATCATTTTTTTGGTTAAGATTTTATTTATTTAATTTTAGACAGAGGGGAAGGGATACAGAAAGAGAGGGAGAGAAACTTCAATGCGCGGTTGCCTCTTATGTGCCCCCTACTGGGGACCTGGCCCACAACCCAGCCATGTGCCCTGACTGGGAATCAAACTAGTGACCCTTTGGCTCACAGCCCAGCACTCAACCCACTGGGCCACACCAACCAGAGCAAAGTTTATCATCTTTTGATATTGCATTCTTCAGGTTTTCTTTCTGTTCTCTAACTCTTCTTATTTTCTTTCTTTGGCAGACTTCTGTTATTTTATCCATTCCTTTAACCATATTATATCTTTCTTTCTAGTTCACTGCTTTACTCATCTCATTTTATATGTTCTCCCTGAATAAAGTCATTGTTTTTTACATAATGTTGTCACAGATCTATATTTCCAACTGAGATTTCCTTGTGACTTTTAGACCCATATATTCAAGTGCATGCTGAATATCTACTTCTACCTAGAAGGTCCATAATGCCTCAAACTCATCACCTGATTACTCCTTCAATACCCATTCAATATTCCTAGCCAGGAACCTGGAAGAAACTTTTGTTCTTTTTTTCCTCTCACTTCCTGTATCCAAGAAATCAATGTCCTATCAAATTATTCCTGGAAGTATTCCCCTAATCTTTGTCTTATAACTATCTATTGATTCTTTACTGCCTTCTTCTTCTCTGGCTTGATATACTCCAACTATGAGTTAATTGTTATTTCTTTTGTCTTCTCTTTGTTCAAAACACTAAAGTTACATTTGTAAAGAACAGTCTGGTCAAATCACTTCTCCTAATACATTTCTTTTGGAGGAGAGTCTAACATATTTACTACCTGTCTAACTTTCCAGACTCTTTCCTCTCTTACTCTCACCTTGTGTAGTACACAGATCTGTACCAAGCATACTATTATATATAACCACATACCTTGTCCTATCTCCCATTCTTCTTCTAGCAAATTCTGATTCAGCTTTTCTAACTCTCCTCAGAAATCACCTTCTCCAAGAAGTCATACCTGACTCAGTGGCTTTGTCTCTGTTCCACAGTTAGGGGTCTGAGTTTAGGTTTTATTTGCCTGCCACAGTGTGCTACAATTGTCAGTTTTATGTCTATATCTCTAAGTAGAAAATTTGTTACTTGGGGATTGGTACTCTTTTTTACTCATCTTTGTAGTCTCAGCGCTTAGTATAAAATCTGGCAAAAGTAGAAGATTTTAAAAATATTTATGAACTATTTAATACTTTTGAACATGACAATATTCTATCAGGACAGTCTATCTAGCTATTTGCTCTATGAATATCCTACACATTTTGTAGATTTGTGGGCTGCCTCACATGTTTTATCCCCAATTGTTAACACTTTTGTTTACAAAGCCAAATGTGATCCAGGCCTGGCTAGTCACGAGCTTATTGTCTGAGACACAATGGTTAGTTCAAAGATAGCTATTTGGCTAAAGCAGTGCCAATTTGAATTTCCCTATGTTTAATGTATAAAAGTAAATGTGAGACATCCTTTTCCCTATGGGTTGCTAAAGTGGAGGAATGTGAATTTGTGACTACTGGTGGCAGCCATCTCCACATGGAGAAAATCTGTTTGCAGGAGTAGATATGAACCCAAAAACCAGAAGAAAGCAGAATTGAGAAATGATGAGAGGGTCTTGATGATCTTGTATGAACCCTAAAACCAGCTGTCTCTGAAATCACATTGCCCCTGGCACTTCCCCGCTATATAAGCCAATAAAATTCCTGAAGCTAATTGTGTTTGTTATTGACCCATTGAAGTAAGAATGAAGTCTAAAGCATCATTCAAAGCATGCCTTGAGCCTTAGCTCTTCTCTAAACTTACTAACCCACAATTTATAACTCACTTGGGGTTCCATGTATTTATTTTTGACATCTTATACATAATAACTAAAATTTCTCTCTCTCCTTTTTTTCCCTACAAACACAGATACTACATACTAGTATACACACACATTTACACTTCTAGGTTGGGTTACATTTTGTTCTTAAAATACTGTTTTACTCTTTTAGCCTGTCCCAAAGTACTAGTATCTATAATTGTGAAGAGGTTAAGTGACTGCTTACAGCTATCAGTCAGCAACGTTTACTGAATATCTACTGTGTTTAAATCAGTGTTTTGAGTTGCTGAGTTTCAGGTGGATTTTATATGTTAATTTTTGTCTGTCTAACATTCCTTCCTTTGGGGAACCACACATCTCCTGTTTTATTGCCCAGAGTCAATCCCCTCGAAACACATGATTCAAGTGGAAGTAATCCTAGCAGAAGCAACCCTAGCCAAAACAATTGGCAATTGATAACTCAGGAAAAGGTCAATGGCATGAGACCTCCTACCGAGCTATCAGAAGACCATCTCCTTGTCTGACTGGTATTACTAGGTGCAAGCTCACCACACAGAGACAACCTGTGTATAAGTGAAGCCAGGTAGAGGGAGATTGGAGAGAAGAGAATAGAGAATGACATCATCTCTCAAACACTGAAATCTAACCAAGCCAGAAACTAGTTTATACATCTTGATCTTCTTCTTGGGAGAGATATAACTTGCTTATTCTATTTTTCTTCTCTCTTAAAATAGTTTGAGCTGAATTTCTGTCTTCTACTAACACTAAAAAAGTTCTGATTAATAAACATAAACCTCAAAAACTAGTGCCCCTTTTCTCAAGGAAGTTTTAGGCCACCGACCGTGGAAGAGAAGACTGGGTTGACATACTACGGTGCTCTGCACAAAACAGCACGTAGAACGAGTTGAGAGCCCAAATGAGAAGCCGATTATTTGCACTAGAGGAACTGTAGATCTATGAATAAAAGTGAGAGTTTAGGCTTGAAGAAATACACTGAATGTATTATTAATAGTTATTGAATTGAAAAATAAAAACTAGACATGTGATTTAAGAGCATATTATCTGGTTTTCTTTCAGAATCATTATACTGTTTTCACTGAGATAAAAGAATACATAAAAAGGGCTTTCATTATAAAAGTGTTATTCACAATTTCAAGTGAGCTTGTTGAGGTCAGTGTGGTAGGTGCTAAGGAAATGTTCTACAGACACCGAAGTCAGGTAAATATCTCATTATGAGTTATTGTTTTAGGAGAAGTGATTCATACCCTACATAAAGTTCTTTGGGGAAAATATAAGATGTAATGAATAATTTATCTTTAGATAATCTCGTTGTATTTTAAATTCAAGAAATAGATAGCTTTATGATGTGCACATAACCAGATTATCTCAAGGAACAAAACCTGGGGCATAAAGTGGGTCAAGCATAGTCCTCCTAAATTGGTTACGTTTGCAGTTTTTCTCTATATATCTTAAAAATAACAGTGCTCCTGCAGAAAATGGAATGTGTGGTGTCTCGTACCCCTGATGACAGGAGCCATCATAATTAAAGGGGAAGACTATGTAAGCCTGTCTCTTCTTATAGATCAAAACCAAACTAATCATCTTCTTCCTCCTATCCAAAATCTGCTTTTTCTTTTCTGTTCTCAATCTCAGAAAATGGCACTCTGATGTACCAGACACTAGAGCTAAAGTCCTGAAAGTCATTTTATTCCTTTTATTTCCCTCATTCCTCATATATGTTTTCTCACTGTGGTTTGTCCATTTCAGCACATCAGCATTAAAACAGCAACATCCTCACCACTCATGTATTTCCTTTTCCTCCTTCTTTCTATTGTCTTAATCCTGATGCCATCACCTTTCTTTTTTGTCTGCATGTAGTTCCAGAGAGAAAGGCTTATAGGAGCAAATATGGATATTTATGAGCTAGATCAGAGGGTAAATAACACCAACAAAACAAAAACATCTATCTAGAAAACAAATCACTTCAGTAAAACTAGAAAAGAAAAATTAAGGGGAGAAGAGGTATGTTTTTGGAGCTAAACTTGGTGGAGAGAGTATGGCATATGTTGGGTTAAAGACATAAGGAATAAGGAAACAAGCAGTGGGTATTTCCTGAAGATGGCAAATATAAGGTGGCCTGGAGTAATTCTAAGGCTGTGTGGCTCTACCTGCGGGGGCACTTTTATGTGGTCCATATACACATGCATAATGAAGCCACATTAATTAGAATGGCCTGGACAAGATCCACCTCCAGGACCTTTGCATCAGTCTCCCCACCTCCACTGAATTGTCCATAACTGAATATCTTTTCGTCTGTTATCTGTTCATATTTCCTTCCTGCTTAAGACCTTTAAGTGGCTTTCAGTGGCCAAGCTTAGTATGAAAGCCATTAAAAAAATCAGTTAACTGATCTGATCCTTTGGTGCCAATGAAATAGAAAAGAAGGCATTGACAAGTCCAAGACAGTAAGAATATCAAGAGCCACTGGTCTGAGCAACAGCCCATGTGTACAATCACTGTATCTACAAGAGCCTGGTCTGTAGGAGAAACAAGTCAATTCAACTGACCATAATTTCCCAATTCCCTCTGACTGCCCATGCAGGGCCACTGTGTTAACACATTGCCACTCATATTATCCTTGCTACTTTTATGTCCTTTTTGAAATTGTTCATTTTCCTTTCTCCTGGGGTTCTGTATGGTTTCTGTTGGGCCATTTACCAAAAAACAGAGAGATAGGATGGGGAGCAAATTTTATGTCCAACTACCACTTCCTACATGTGGCTCTTCAAGACTGAGAGAATCAGCACTCAACAGGAGACACCACATCAGTAAACTGAATGGACCCAAATGGCCCCACCTACAGCTGGCCTCCTTTCTGCAAGAGTTAAAAGAGGGTGCTCCCCACACAGGACATGGTAACATGGTAATTTTGGCACTTGTATCCAACAGAACCATGAAAGTTTTGTCCTACCTCTGCTGGAAGATCCTTAGCATATTTAAATAGATGATTATGGCCTATGTTCTCCCTTGGGGATAGGGAAACCTTGGCCTCATACTAATTGTCTTTCTCCTTAAAGAAGCTGAAGTTGAGTTAGAAAGAGAAGAGAAAGTGACTCTGTGCCAGTAAGGAAGTACTGTTGTCTGAATATTTGGGTTCTCCCAGAATTGATGGTGAAATGCTAATGACCAATATGAAGGTATTGAGAGGGATTAGAAAACTTTGGGAGGTGCTTGGATTCTGAAGCTGGAGCCCTTATGAATGGGATTAATGCTTCTAAGACCCCTCGGAGCTCCCTAGCCCCTTCCACCATGTGAGGTCTCACAAAGAAGTCTGTCCTGCAGAAGAGACACATCCCTTGACCAAGCCAGCACTCTGACTCCAGACTTCCAGCTTCCAGGGCTGTGAAAAATAAATTTCTGCTGTTTATAAGCCACCTAGTTGGTGGTGTTTTATTACAGCCTTCCAAACAGACTAAAACAGCATGGAGCACTTACTTGTGGTTTTCAGCTGAGTTGGGACCGCTCACAGCTCAATCAAAATAACTTTCCATACATTTTGTCCATTTAAAGTTCTTCATCACGTGGCAAGGTCATCATTATTGTCAGTGTCTGTGTCACCTTTGGGGACCCCTTGACTCAATAGCTATATCCATACTATTTTCTGCTATAGTTGTGCTGTTTGCCCCTTTTGGTTGACTCAAGCTAGACTCATACTTTTTTTGTTGTTAAGGATCCACTGTAATTCAGGGCATTTGTTGCCACATCATAAAAACATCTCTTAAATTATACCTCATTTTAATGTACAGTCTACAAGTTTTCCAGGGTACCAGTGCTGACCACAAGAACTTATCTGGGTAAATTTGTGCCATTTCTCATTCTCTAGTGAGTGACCAAGAGCATCATAGAATCAACTCTCCCTGGTAACTAGGCGGGCTGTCATTTATAGACAAAGCACTGTACACCTGTCTCAGGAAAATCTCCCTAAGAAGGTCAAAGTTCCCTTAGAGCATGCATGACTCTGTGTCCTTATTTTAAAAAGAAATTTCAAGGAAAGCCACAACAAGGAGATGATACTTTAGAAGGATCTGATTGAAGTATGAAAATGAACAGTGCAGTTATTTCAGAGAAGAGTGGTCCAGGAAGGGAAATAGCAAGTTCAAGGACCAGAGGTAGGAGCATTAGGGATGTATTAGGGGAAAAACAAAGACAGCAGTGTGGCTGTAATGGAGTGAAAGAAGAGCTGTGTGGTAGGAAATTGTTAATGCCAACACAATGTCTAAAGAATGAACTGTTAAATTATCATAACCCAATAAATTATGAGTACACTTCAACATTCATCCATCAAAAGGTCTCAGTACTGTATGAGACTGTGGGTCCCATATTTCTTCATACATATCCTCTCATCCTTATATGTTTTGCCTTCTCTGCCCTCTCCTTTTTTGAGGGGTCTTAATTCTTAGTATCTAAGAATTCTAAACTACATTTGTAGGGGATTATGCTTTACATTTAAATTTATGGAGCTTTTGGCTTCACATTTGCTCATGTTTTGCTGTAATATTGAAAACAAAAGGAAAAATGCCTACTTTTTCTTGAGAATGTGAAAGACATCAGGCTATTCAAGGGTTAATTTCATGTACATAAAATCGACGGTAATTATATTGGCCGCAGAGTAAACAAAGAAAAGGAGACAGCTCTGCTTTCTTATTGTAATTGCAAATTTATTTTTTATAGTTTCTACAGTTTCTATTTTCCTTTAAACTGCCTTAATCTGTCTTCCTGCTGTGACCTATTTCCAGTAATGCATATTCAGTATAAAAATAGTAGATCAAATCATATCAGAATTCTAGCTACTCCTTGTCAAGCAGAAATATGTACTTTTATATCACACTGAAATCAATTCCTCTCATACTAATTATTTAATTTCCATAATACACTGACAGTATTCTGCCATTTAAGTGTTCACATTTAAAACTTGTTTTGTAATATTTTAATAATTCTTCCTTTAAACAACACAGTGAGGAAATATAGTTATTGGCATATAACCAAACTGATCAACTGTTAAGATTGATCATTTCAGGCTGGTGTTTCTCAAACTGCAACCCACAGACCATCTGCACTGGAGTCTCTACAGTCCGATTAGGACTAAAGACTCCTTCTTATCCTAAATCTGCTATGTAAAGATTTCCTGGGCTAGGGCTCAAGATTCTGCGTTTTAAACAAGTATCCCAGCTGATTCTTTTGCATCCTAAAGGTTAAAAGGTGCAGTTGTTTGTAGGCAGGTTAGCGAAGTGCATTTGAGATGTTTCTCAAACTTCACATTTTGAGGAAATAACATTTTAATAAGACCTGGAGTCCAGAACCCAGGAGTGTAGAAATCCTCGAAGCCAACCAATCTATGGAAGAGTGGAGCGGAACTTGCTCAAGATTTAGTAATTCTAGATGTCTTTTTCAGACACGAAATGCAGCTTCAGTCTACCTGCAGAGATCAGAAAATGTTCTCTCTTTCCATTTGACATCTGAAAGAAAACATCCCTGAATAGCCAAACTGTAGTGTACATTTATATGTTTGGCCAAGTAAGAAAAAAATGAAAATGTAATAAATGAAAATGTAACGAATGCAACTATTTAGCACCACCACACCATGTAAAAATCAGATGATTTCACATGTTCCGATCCAATTTCCCCAGTAATTGAAGAATATCTTTGACAATATCTCATTGTTTGTGAGCATTAATAACAAGAACAGCAGAAGTAACACTAATGTGTTCCTGGGTCTTCTAAGAAAAGTGCAGGTCATACTTCACAATACAGCCCATTGTACTGTTTTACAGTTAGAGTATGAGGAAGTGCTTTGTTATATTTAACCTACACCTGATTGCTTATCATATTCATGGTACTCTTACGGTAAACAGAAAATGCTAATTTCCCTATCACCTCTGAACTGGAATATTTCCACCACAAGCTTACTCCTAACCAATTTCCCAGACAATACTCACCAAGTCACAGGAATTACATCAACAGCCACAGCCCCCCCTAGAGTGTCTAACATTAGTCTTGGAGCTGGAGCTGTGGCATAAGTGTGTCATGAACCCCAGCTACTCTAGGCCCCACATTCAAGCCCTTGTAGCTTGCCCTCCTTTTTATCTGCACTTAAGCTTCTTGTGTCCTCATTAGGATGTCTGTTGTCTTAATACTTCTTACTCTCTCTCAGTCTCACTCTCTCTCTCCTTCCCATTCTCTCCTCTCTTTCTGTTATTCTTCTTCCAGGTTTACTTTCTTTCTTGTCCAAACTGGACCCATACTGTCTATCAGTCATTTTTCTTGACAGGATATTCATGATTCCCCATTGCAAATAAATACAACAATCTTCCTTTGAACTCGGGTAGGCAATCGATGCCAATTTATAATTCTACCGTCTCATGCAAAAATCGCTTTGATTTTCATTTACTCTAACAATGCTTTTGCTTACTCATTTATTCATTCATTCAATAGATTCTTACTGACTACCTGCTTGGTGTCTAACATGCTTCACACAGACATCCATATATTCTCAGATTCTCCTGCCTGTCACTTTCCTTTTTAGCGGATGAGCTAGACTTCTTGGCAAAGAACATTAATGATAACATGAAAGAAATCCGCTAATTCTCTCTGTCTCTCCACCTCTTGTCATACATTTTTTTCTTTGTTATTATTTTTAAAACCAGTTTTGTCATTTCACAATTACAGTTAGCATACATTATGATATTAGTTTTGGGCATACAACCTATTGATTAGACATTTTGTAACTTACTAAAGTGATCACCCCATAAATCTCACACCCATCTGACACCATACATAGGTACTAAGACATTATTGACTATATTCCCTATGCTGTACTTTACATCCCCATGACTATTCTGTAACAACCAATTCGTACTTCTTAATCCCTTCACATTCTTCACCCATCCCCCCAACACCCCTCCCATCTTTGCCATAAATCTAAGTAAAGTTATTTCTGTTTTTAAAATGGGAAAATGGGCATTTGTTCCAATACAGTTAACAAATTAAGAAACAATTCAAGCCTAACTCAGATTTTATGATTACTAATTTATTATTCCATCCACTAGGTAAAAACAGTAAGCTGCACCAAGGTGAACTGAACAGCAGAGAAGTAAACAAAACACACCCACAAAGACACCTCAAACATCTACCAGTTGAGTTCCCCCCCCCGTATGTTATAAGCCAACAGCCATCCACATGCGGTATTGCCAATGTCCATGCAATTTCACTCTTTCATCACTTTACAGTGACTCATAAACCGCAACCCTTCCAACATGCACTTCCACAAGTAAAACGGTGTTCAACATAAAGTATCATATTTATTGTAGTTTGTATGTATTTTGTAACCATTTAAGGCATGTATACTTTTGTGTCATTGATAGATTTTGAGTGTCATCTTCCTAACCCCACTTTTTCCTGAACTCCTGTGATTTTGATTGTATGATTTTGCACAGCCTTGTTGGACGGTTAATTTTATGTCAACTTAGTTAGGGTATGGGCCAAGATATTTGATCAAACACTAGTCTGGATGTTGCAGTAAAAGTATCTTTTAGGTGAGATCAACATTTAAATCAGCAGATTTTTAGTAGAGCAGACTATTCTCCATAATGTGGGTGGGCTTTAATAAATCAGTTGATGGCTTAAAAGAAAACAACCAAGGTCCCCTGAAACACAAGCAAAACTACTCTCACACTGTATTTGGACTCAAGCTGTGACATCACCTCTTCCCAGGGTCCCTGGCTGCCGATCTACCTAGCAGATTTTGGACTTGCCAGCCTCCATAGTACTGAGCCAATTCCTTAAAACAAACCAGTATCTCTCTCTTTTATCTTTTTTTTCTTCTCTCTAGACATATACAGAGAGAGGTACAGACACAAATAGATATACATCTTATTGTTTCTGTTTCTCTGGAGAACTCTGGCTAGTGAATAAGCTGGTGCTCTTTAGGAACACACATGTCATGTTGTAGAGAACCGACTGCATGTCTACATTCATTATTCTCCAGGCATTTCAGACAACAGGGAACTTCTGTATCAGGCGAATCTGTCTTTTTTTGTTCTAAATTTCATCTCTTGCTATATTTTCTCTGGCATCTTGCTATTTTACCTTTTCTTCTTTTTCCTATTTTGTCATCTTCTCTTTGCTTGTTAGCTCCTTTCCTTTCTTAGATAAACTCAGTTCACAAGGGTCAAAGCTAGAGAAGACAGGATGACTGTCAGGGTAGTTTTCTTTTAGTTTATAGGAGGGGAAGATAATGTCCCAAACAAGGATCTTATCAATGAAGATTGAGAAAAAAAGTCTTGAAAACCTGTTGAAGATAGAATCATTAATAGAATTTGGCAATGAGAACATGGCCAGTTTGGGGTGAAGGCAAAAATGAGTCTCATTCTTTTCTCCCTTATTATCTTGATAAATAGTAGTGACCATATTAAAAAAAAAACGGAGGAAAAAGTTTATATTGGACATATTTTAAATTTTTTGCATAATCTAAGGTCTTCATGAATTTATTGTCAACCAACTTCATTTCTTATCACTTCCCCAAACAACTCAACATTTCCCTGATGAGTTAAGCTTCTGCATGCCTCCTTTCTCTCGGGCTATTCCTTTACCCCAACCATTAGTTTAACTTCTTCACAAAACAAATCCTAGGTCCTGATTAGGTCACAAATTGTGTGTCACAGACTCAGTGTAACATCTCCTGGCTGTGATGTAATTTTATTATACCCAGTATGTTGCAATTGTTAACCTGTATAATTACTTTCCTGGAGGGAGATCATGACTCATTGATCTTTGTATCCCAAGCAACAGACACAGTGCTTGGCACATATTAGTTATTCAATGAATATTTATTAAACAAAGATATAATTTTTACCCAGCTAACATGACTGTGTTCTGCTTTCACGTCCCCCCTTGATCTGAATTCCAGAATTAAACCTCAGCTTGGCTGGTAAGAATCTGTCAACCTCATTTAAAAAAAATATTTAGCTCTAGCTCTTTAATGATTTTCCTCTGAACATTTAAACAATGTATAAATCCAAAGGCCATGGAGTCAAATTCCTCCCCAAACAACATGAAGTAAAGAACTGCTTTCTGGACATAGTTAATACTTTCACTTTGACGACAACTTCAGTGTTAATACCGCCAAGCACAATGTACAACACAGCAGATCCTGATAATGCA
The DNA here is from genome assembly GCA_007922815.1 of Macrotus californicus. Classification (NCBI taxonomy): domain Eukaryota; kingdom Metazoa; phylum Chordata; class Mammalia; order Chiroptera; family Phyllostomidae; genus Macrotus; species Macrotus californicus. The sequence goes on from VMDR010016553.1 coordinate 20,373, forward strand.
GATCAACTCTTCACGGGTTCTTAACATAGCCCGTTGGGTTCATGTGGAAGAGGCAGATTGGAAAACCACTGTAACATCTAGTTGTATTAATTCCCTCGAGTGTGATTCAACAGCATTCGTAGCGAGATGAGCTTTCCATGTGATACAATCAAGAATCACAACGAACTGAATAAATCAAATGCCATATCATTTACCCTAAACCTTAAAACTCCTTAAGTTGATTACTACCTTTCTTAGCCGTGCTTTCCTGTATATAAACAATAAATACTGCTCAGCTAATGAATCCATAAAAATATCTTTCATTTCTAGCTGAGTGAATTTCCTTAAAGGAGAGGTAGATATAATGCTGAACAACAACAAAAACAACTTAAATTCTGGCTTTCGTACATCACTGTGTGACCTTGGACATGTTACTTAAATGCTCCAGGTCTCTATTTCTTTATTGATAAAATGAGGAAAGACTAGTTATTTTTAGGGTAATGTGGAGGATAAATTGCAAATATGTATTTTAAGTACCCACTACAGAGACGAGTATTTATTATATATGCAATAAAATGGCAGTGTCTTCATAATTTGTTTAAAATATAAGTACATACTACATTTTCTCTGTCAAATTTATTTTGAAAAAGTCAATGTACATAATCTGTTTTATTTTTCAAATGAAGACATCAAT
>VMDR010016554.1:0-21043 GCA_007922815.1 Macrotus californicus
AAGTCATGAAAGGCAAGGACCTACATCCAAGATTACTCAATCCAGCAAAGCTATCATTTAGAATGGGAGGGCAAATAAAGTGCTTCCCAGATAAGGTCAAATTAAAGGAGTTCATCATGACCAAGCCCTTATTATATGAAATGTTAAAGGAACTTATCTAAGAAAAAGATAAAAAATATGAACAGTAAAACGACAACAAACTCACAGTTATTAACAACCGAAACTAAAACAAAACCAAAAACAAACTAAGCAAACAACTAGGACAGGAACAGAATCACGGAAATGGAGATCACATGGAGGGTTCTCATCAGGGGAGTGGATGGGGAGAGAGGGGAAAAGGTACAGGGAATAAGAAGCATAAATGGTAGATAGAAGATAGACAGGGACAGGTTAAGAATAGTATAGGAAATGTAGAAGCCGAAGAACTTATAACTTATATATATGACCCATGGACATGAACTAAAGGGGAGGAATGTGGGTGAAAAGGGGTGTGCAGGGTGGAGGGGAATTAAGGGGGGAAAATGGGACAACTGTAATAGCATAATCAATAAAATATATTAAAAAAAACAGCTTCTTCAAACAAATGACGTTTGGAGGTCTGGTAGATGACATGCAAAAAAATGAAATTTGATCACCAACTTACATCATATACAAAAATAAACTCAAGATGGATAAAAGACTTAAATATTAGTCGTGACACCATAAAAGGAGAACATAAGGAGGAAAATCTCAGATATTCCATGTATCAATATTTTCACCAATAAATCCCATAGACCAAGGCACATAAAGGAAAGAATAAACAAGTGGGACTTCATCAAAATAAAAAGCCTCTTCATGGCTAAAGAAAACATCAGCAAAATGAAGAGAGAACCAACTATATGGGAAAACATATGTGCAAATGATACCTTGGACAAGGGTTTGATCTCCAAAATATATAAAGAACTCACAGGTCTTTACTCCAGGAAGACAAACAATCCAGTTAAGCAATGGGCAAAGGACCTGAACAAACACTTCTCCAAGAAGGATATACAGAGGGCTCAGAGACATATGAAAAGATGCTCAGCATTGCTAGCTATCAGAGGGATGCAAATTAAAACCACAATGAGATACCACTTCTCACTGGTCAGAATGGCCACCATAAACAAATCAACAAACAAGTGCTGGTGAGGTTGTGGGGAAAAGCAACCTTAGAACACCGTTGGTGGGAATATAGACTGGTACAGCCATTTTTGAAAGCAGAACGGAATTTCCTCAGAAAACTAAAAATGGAACTACCTTTTTATCCAGCAGCACCACTGCTGGAATTTAACCTAAGGATCCTGATACATCAATTCAAAAGAACCTATGCACCCCAATATTCATAGCAGCACAATTTACAATAGCTAATTGTTGGAAGCAACTGCAGTGCCCATCAGTAAATGAGTGGATCAAAAAAGTGCGGTACATTTACACAATGGAATACTATGCAGCAGAAAGAAAGAAAAAGCTCCTACCCTTCACGCCAGCATGGATGGAACCGGAGAGCATTATGCTAAGTGAAGTAAACCAGGCAGTGAAAGAAAAATACCATATGATCTCACCTATAAGTGGAACCTAAGCAACAGAACAAACAAGCAAGCAAAATATAACCAGAGACATTGAAATGAAGAACAAACTGACAGTAACCAGAGGGGAGTTGTGAGGGGATAACCAGGGGAAAAGGGGGAAGGGTTGTCAAGGACCATGTATAAAGGACACATGGAAAAAGCCAAAGGAGGGTAGCATCGAGGGTGGGAGTTGGGGATAGCTAGTTTGGGTGGCGGTGAGGGGTGGGAAATGGAGACGATTGTACTTAACAACAATAAAAAATAAATAAATAAAATAAAAAACAAAAATTAAAAAGATAATTAATCCAATCAAGAATATATACTCCATGTTTTGGTAGGTAACATTTAAAATTAGCATAAGGAGGCTGGTTTGTTCAATCTCCACTTCTATCCTTATGTCTATTTAACACCAGAAGAATTTGAAATTGGCATAATGGATACTAGAAAATGATTTTTTAAAACTGGTGAAATAAGTAGTGTGTAAAGTATATGGATTGGCTAGAAATGTTGTGTAGACATTGCCAATTTTAAATAAAGAATGAGAATATAATAGAAAAATAGAATAATAATGTAATAAATCTTACGTAATAGTATAAGAATCCAGCAAGCTCAGGAGCCTATGTGCTTGGGAGTGTTCCCCAAACCTTAAAATTCCACTAGGTTCTATGTTCAGCCACTTACAGAGGATGCTGTAATCTGATCTAACTATGTAGTTACCTGGTTCTTGCCATTAGAATATTATCATACCTGTCTCGAGTGACCCTTTCATGCAGGGGGTCTAAAAGTGTTAAAAAGTGTTGAAAAGTTTTGAAGACATCTGGGACCTCACTGGGCTCACACAACAGTTTGTATAACTGTTTCTGTACCCACTGCTCATCATTCAGCCTGAAACTGGTTGAATTTCACCATATCAAATACCAGTAGTCAGGTTATGGAGAATCTGTTACTTCACTCATCTCTACCTATTGGAAACTGGTAATTGCTCACAAGAAGATCCTAATAGTTGCGATGACCTAGTTTTCTGAGAGCTATCTGAGCATGAAGAATGAGATTGACAGGGAAGTGAACATTCTTTGCACTTCTGTGTGACTGCGCACATAGCGTTAGTGTGATGGGGATACCAGGAAACACAACATCAGTGCTACCTAGAGGGCTGGCCTCTTGAGTGAGCCAGGAGGCCGTGCCCTTGGCTGTGCCAGCTGTTGTTGGGGTGCACTGGGGCAGCAGCAGTTGGTGTCCTGCCAAAAGAGATCACCCTCCTTACCACACTTGTTTCTACATTTGTGTAAGATTATTTTGGAAAGCTCTAGAAATAACTGGGTGAGTCTGGGGGTGCTCAGAGGACCTAAGCTCTATACTTGAGGCCATGAGCCAGCTAAATACAAATTAGTATGTTTCATGAGACCTATTTGTACCCTCAGCAGTGTATGGGGTACATAAATTACAAGTTCTCCAGGGAGCCCTATATGAGGAGCTGTAAAAATAAGTTATTGAAGTGGGAGCATGAAGAAGCCCTTATCTTCCCAATGGATCTGGATCCTAAGGTGGGGTTGATGTCCCCTTTCAGAGTACAGAGTGCTCAAAGGAAGTGATGAAGTGGGTTTCATTGCACTCCCTTTGTGGGTACGATGAGGGTAGCTGCTCACCACACCACTTTACCCCAGGAGAAGAGCCAGAGAGGATGACCAATTTTTATCTCCCAGGCCCAGGAGCTGAAACTCAAGTTTTTTTTTTAAATACATTTTATTGATTATGCTATTACAATTGTCCCAATTTTCCCCCTTTGTCTCCCTCCACCAGTACCTGCAATTCCCTCTGGCAATCCACACCCCCTTAGTTCATGTCCATGGGTCATACATATAAATTCTTTGGCTACTCCATTTCCTATACCATTCTTAATACTCCTCTGTCTATTCTGTACCTACCAATTTGTACTTCTTAATCCCTGCACCATTTCCCCCATTTTTCCCCTTACCCCCTCCCAAATGATAACCCTCCAAATGATCTCCATACCTATGATTCAGTTTCTGTTCTGCGTGTTTGCTTAGTTTGTTTTTTAGATTCAGTTGTTAATGGTTGTGAATTTATTGCAATTTTAATGTTCATAGTTTTGATCTTTTTCTTAAGTAAGTCCCTTTAACATTTCATATAATGGCTTTGTGATGATGAACTCATTTAGCTTTACCTTGTCTGGAAAGCACTTTATCTGTCCTTCCATTTAAAATGATAGTTTTGCTGGATAGAGTAATCTTAGATGTAGGTCCTTCCTTTTCATCACTTTGAATAGTTGTTGCCAGTCCCTTCTAACCTGTAAACTTTCTTTTGAGAAATCAGCTGAGTCTTATGGGAACTCCTTTGTAGATAACTCTGTGATTTTTCTCTTACTGCTTTGAAGATTCTCTCTTTATTTTTAACCTTTGGCAGTTTTAAATATGATGTGTCTTGGTATGTTTCTCTTTCTGTCCATCTCTGTGCTTCCTGGACTTGTATGTCTATTTTCTTTACCAAATTAAGGAAGTTTTATTTCATTATTTTTGCAATTTCTTGTTCTTTTTCTTCTCCTTCCAACAACCCTATGATTCAAGCGTTGCAATGTTTAAAGATGCCCCAAAGGCTCCTTAGCCCATCCTTGTTTCTTTCTTTTATTCTTTTTTCTTCTTGCTGTTCTGATTGAATGTTTTTTGCTTCTTTATGTTCCAAATCATTGATTTAATTCTTGTCTTCATCCACTCCACTATTGGTTTCCCATAAATTTTTCTTTATTTCACTTACTGTAACCTTTTTTTCTGACTGAGTCTTTTTTATGCTGTTGGAGTATCCAGTGAGTTCCTTGAACATCCTAATGATCAGTGTTTTGAACTCTGCATCTCATAGATGGCTTATCCTATTTCATTTAGTTCTTTTTCTGGGGTTTTGTTCTATTCTTTCATTTGGGCCATGTTTCTTTGCCTCCTCATTTTGGCAGCCTCCCTGTGTTTGTTTCTATGTATTAGGTAGAACTGCCTTGACTCCTTGTCTTAGTAGCATGGCCTGCTGTAGAAAAGTATACCGGTAAGTTGGATGGGGTGGAGCTTTAGGTAATCATTGCCAGAGCAGGGCAATTCATGTAAACCAAGTTGATGGAATCTCCTATATAATGTCACAATGGAGTCTCCTATATAATGTCACTGCTCTGTGGCCCTGTGTGGGGGAGGGCTCATAAAGGCAAAAAATCTGCTGCCTGGCCTCTGGAGTTTTGTCCAGAAGCTGTCCCCTGGCACTCACCCTGATGCCAGACACTTCAATTTCTCCCCGTATGCCACTGGTGCCCTTTCAGCTGCTGCCCCAGTGCTGGATCCCAGAGGGAGTGAGTCTGTGTAAGTCCTAAGTCTGTTATGGGCCCTTTAAGAGGAGACTCCTGACAACCCCACAGTTGCTTCTGCCACCCCAAGCCCCACTGGTTTTTACATCTAGAAGTTATGGGGACTTATGTTCCTGCCACTGGAATTCTGGGCTGGGTAGTCTGGTGTGGGGTTGGGATCCTTCAGTCCTGAGGTATCCCTTCCAATTTTTATCTACCACGTGTGGGTGTGGGATCACCAGTTCCACATCTCTGCATCTCCATATCTCCACACCTCTCTACTTGTCTCCACGTCTTTACCCCTCCTACCCATCTGGATGGATATGACTTCTTTAACTCCCTAGTTGTTGGACTTTCAGACCACTCAATTTTCTGATGATTCTGGATGATAATTGTTTTCTCATTTAGTTGTAATTTTTGCTTTGGTTGTGTGAGGAGGTGAGCTGTGTTCACCTACACCTCCATCTTGACCAGAAGACCCCCAAAACTCTAGGTGTGAGAATCTGGGAAAGGGTAGAACTGTCCATTAGGATCTACTTTGTGCCAACATTGCAGAGTAAAGGAAAACTATTTCTCTACTCATAACATTTCTTACAACCAAATGTGTGGGGTTTTTTTTTCCTACATTAAAACTATTTTGACACTAATTTTGGGGTTAGCACAGATCCCACAAGTTAAAGGCTCAGTCCCAAAAGATCGTCTCTACTTTGGACACCAATCACAAGTGGTGGGTCTCCAAGTTACCCACACTTCTGTCTGACTTGATGATAAATCAGGGCTTCCCACAACCCCCTCCTAAGTTTCAATAATTCCCTATAATTGCTTACAGAACCCAAGGAAAAACTTTACTATTACCAATCTATTATAAAGGGCATAATAAGAATACAAGGAAACAGCCAGATGAAAAGATACATAGGATGAGGTCCTAGAAAGGCTCTAAGCACAGAAGCTTCTGTCCCTGTGGAGTCTGTGGTATGCCACCCTCCCAACATACTAATGTGCTCTTCTTCACAAACCCAGAAACTCTCCAAACCCCTTTGTTTAGGCTTTTTACAGAGGTTCCATTACATAGACATGATTGATAAAATCATTGGCTCTTGGTGATTAAGTCAGTACCCAGCTCCTTTCCCCTCCCTGAAAGTGGACGGGTAGAGCTGAAAGCTTTAACCCACTAATCACATGGTTGGTTCCTCTGGCAACAAGCCTCACTCTCCAAGAGTCACCTCAGTTGGGTAGACTCTGGTATGTTTTTTCTCCATGGGACTAGCCAATATTCCTGCAGATGGTTCTGGTGCTCCTATAAGTGTGATGTCACTTTTTTAAAGTATCTTGAGTTCTTAATGTCACAGGCTTTAACATGTCAGAATTGTCATAAAGGAGAGAGGTTGCATTGCATTTGCCAAGACCACTTATTTGAATAATTTAGTTCATTAATCAAAGGATAAATAAGATTCATGTTTATTCTTCAATATAGGACATATAAATGACTGTTATATGTCTTTGTAAGGCAATGAAGTGCAGCTGCATGAAATGATATTCAGAAATAAAATATATACATGAAATATGCAACCACCGCATTATGGATCCATTTTTATTTATTATCTGCACAGATACACCATTGGCATCTACCAGCTGAAACAACTACAAAATACATGTAAAGCAACACATGAACACTCAGGTATATGATGTTTGCTGCTCTTCTGAATAAGTAGTAGCTGCGTTATAAGCCTTCATGGAAGGTGAGACTGCTTATGTAAAGACCACTTATAAAAAACACACCTGACTAAAATGGAGCTAGGAGAAATATATAGAATTTCTAGTATGAGAAAGTGTAGACTCGTGCTATGCAAGAAAGTAATCTTCATCTAGGAATTAACATCTAGTAAATCCAGCATCAAGTTTTACTTAGGAAAGAAAGCAGTTACCTTTTAGAAATATAATTTTTACCCTATAAAAGGCCTTTAGGGAAGCATCATAATGAATGCGAAGATGAATTTCAACTCTAATTTAAGAAAAAGAGAAAGAAGTGAAAAATAAAAGAAAGAGCAAAAGTGAAGCTGGGACCATCGTGGCTGGGGAGAATTGAGGGACAGTGGTGATGTACCCCGTACCCATGACCAAATTGCCAGAGAACAGAGAACTGAGCTGAGTCTATGGAGCACAACCAGGGAGGTGCCTCGGTCTCCTCTGTCACTGCACTTTCACAGATGAATTTTCCAAATGAGCCTCCCTCAACTGGCCAACGGCCAACTGGACAAACACATGCAGTATACTGGCTGCCTTCATCTAACTGCTGGGGTCGGGGAGTTGAGCAGGAAGGACAAAAAAAGGAATGAAATAAAGAGCAAGATCCTCATTTCCCTAATATCAAATTCATATTTTGATTCTAAAACACAAAAAATTTTGCTATATTAATTTTCATAAAGTTGATGAAAATTGAAGCATTCACAAATCTTTCAAAATACATTCACATCAAAGTATGCCATGACAGTGGCAGCATGCCTATTTACATTTTTGAGGAAAGAAAGCAAAGTAATATTAACTCAGGCAAAAACAACTAAAAAAGAAACCTATGGTACTCAACAAAGATGAGAATTATCTAATTTTAACCTAGAAATCTATTCCCCACATTAGTTCAGGTGAGAATCCATTTCCATTGCAGAGATTTTTATGCTACGAATGGGAGCATGAGCTCTTCCTCCCTGATTTTTAAGTAGCAACAGATTCTGAGTAAATGCCAGCATCTTAAAAATTACAAATGTGGACATGCTTTTGCCTTAATAATTTGTAAGGTATATATCTCTCCAGGCAGTAGGAAGTGCCACATCAAGTGTTTAATTTGCTCCACTTACTAAAGGAAGGGCAACTGCCTAATTCAAGTGAGGGAAGCCATGTAACCTCATTAAGAGGCTAGGGGAGAAATACAGGCTCTCAAATCCTAATGGATTCTCGGAAAAACCGATCACAATAGCGCCAGTCTAGCCAGACTCAGATTCTGTGTCCATGCTGGTTGTCCCCTCTGTTGTGCAAACTCTCCTTTGCCATCACAGTGGCAATCTACCAAGCTGGGCTCTTGCTGGAGCAGCCACACATGGGTGTGGAAGAAGGCAACAGAATGAGCAGGAGACTTAAAATTCTTCCCTTTCACCTCACTCTAGACTGTAATAATCAACTCTGCAATTCAAACAGCTCTCCTGTAAAAGGCACCCTGCTGGCATGGGGATGCCTCCTCATCCAAATGTGGAAATTCAAAGGAGATCTGGTTTCAAAGTAGAGTCTCCTTTCTAAACCTTTTGTGAAAAAATCACACCCACTAAATTCAGGGTCGTCAATGGATTCATTTGGCAAAGAAATAATTCCTTTATCTGGCCTAAGCTGTGTCTTCCATATGTGGTGGGGCTTGGGGAAAGTTTATCTGCCAACGTGAGGCAGAACGAGCGCTGGATGCAAACTGCACGTCATGCAAAAGACCTCTGCTCCATCTGGTGGAGAATGCACACCACAGGACTGAAAAGCCTTCCATTTGGGCTTTCAAATCAGACCCTTGTGTCTTATTTAGCATTTGAGTAAATGCCAGCTCCCTGTGGTCTGAGTATTAATGCGTGTACTGGCTTGTATTTTTCCAGACTCTATGAATACCATCAGCTAAAGATAGCACAGCAATATAACACTTCAGTCACAGGACTTTTTTTTTAAGGAAACTAAATTAAACATTTTAAGCATAGTCACATAACAGGAACAGGAGAAACCAACCTTGGATAAATGCATAGGCCAAAGGAAAAAAGAAATGCATCATAATGTAAGAGCCAAGGCTAGAAAAGAGTAAGTTTTATAGCTAGCATGACCACTAAATTGGCATGTGGCCTTAACTAAATTAAACATTTTCTTCTTTCTCTACTTCCTCTTTACCTTACACATAAAAATAAGGACATTGCTTAGATAGTTGTTCATGGGCAAGCTATGAGGATTCACTAGGTGTATAGGAAAAATAAGGGAGAAAAGCCAATACAAGTTAAAACTGCCCTCACCAATACAGCCACCACATTATTCTTATTTCATTTCATTGATTTTGTGACAGAAAGAGCCTAGAACAATTTACAGCCAAAAATAAAGACACTATTTTAGCAGATCTCAATAGAGTAGTTATTTGGAAACGGCAAGTGTGAGGAAAGCGTAAGAAGTAGAATGGTGAGCTTGGTGTTGGGTGTGTAATTGGAGTTAAGTGTAGCTTTGCATTGTGTCTTTTTCATAAAAAAACCGTGCCATGCTTTATTCTTGAGTGGCCCTGTGCCTCTTTGTTCCTCTTTGTATAAGATACACAGATCTTATTTCCCTTATTAAGTATCTGTAATAAAATGGTACAGGAGCTCGGGAACAAGAAGCAGCTGCCAACTGGAAATCCTGCCTGTGTCCAAAAACATAAGCAGAGGTGTCCCCATCACCTTTGATTTCTGAATCTTCTTTCTTCACAAACACCAAGCCTCCTGAGACTCCATGTAGGTAAGACCATGAGGCTTCAAAATTGTTTGAATTTACTTGAGGACCACTCCCCAAGTCACTTCAACAATGCAAGCACAGTACTGTCCTTCTGCAAGATACACAAGTCCCATCTTTTCTTGTTAACAAGTTCAGCATGAGGAAAGCTCTCATCACTGTTAACATTATTCCAAAGGTTTTGAAAAACCAACCATAAACAGATATCCCTTGCACCACCTCTCAAAACCAGTGTATTTCACATGGATGAGTGTTCAGTCGGAAGAAAGCAGAAATGCATTATGAAAATACATATTATTCATTTGAAATAAAATCAATTACTTGGGAGAAACTGCTGCAGTTGGAGGAAAATGCGTAATAAATGGAAGATAGAATGTCTGATGCTTCTTGACTCAGAATTCAAAGAAAGTTTACATTCCAGGAAGTAAATTATTTATTGATTGGATTTACCTGATTTTAGGCCATATCAAAATAATGAAGCCTGAGAAACTAAGTGTTCAATTGACTTTGAATTTTTTCTGGTGATATAATTACCCTTTTGAAAGGCATAGTTGAATGACTGGAAGCAGTTTTCTCCCTCTAAATGCATCCTCCAGGTTTTAAAATAAATCTCCAGTATGATTGTGTTAGTACACTGAGAAATGGCAGAAATAAGCACCTCTTGTCCCGTGACTAAAATTAAGAAATAAAAACAAAAAATAAAAACCTCAAGATGGCAGGAAAATATCTTTCCAAGTGCACACTACCACAGAGTGTGGGAAAGTGAGGAAAAGGGTGTAGGGTTTGCCTGTACCCCTGGGACCAGACCACTGGGAGTCCCCCTGGAACTGGGTGCTCTGAGTTCATGGCGGCCCCTACTTCCCCAAGGCCACCAGTCATCGTGGAGGTCAAGGCATCAGAACTGCTGATTTTTCCAAAAATCTCAAAGCAGCAGCAACCCCAGCAGTTTTCCTGCAAAGCAAACAAAATATGACTCTTGTTAATTCAACAGGGCTTTTAAAATTGCAATTAGTTGGTGTGCCCTTAGGAAAACCACACATGATTTTTTTTTTATATAATGTATGTGTGAATGTGAGAGAAAAAATAGAGACCCCTTGAAGGATTCCAAATCCTCACCAGAGTGGGTTTGGGCTTTTTTTTTTTTCAGTTTATGCAAGATATTTTAGTACTATTTGCCATATCGAAGGACAAGGCCTCTTTGTTCCCTCTGAAGCACAGCCAGCTCCCAAAGCTGCTGCCTCCTGTCCATTCTGTCAGCTTGATCTGACATCAAAGTGAGACTGCGGGTCACGCGTGGGGATACTTCCATTTGCTTTAGGACCACATCTGACCTGGGGCCCACACACCGTTTGCTGCCTTATATCATTCCTATACACTGCAGAGGTGTCCTAAATTTATATCTCACGGGCTAGCAAAAGATGCAATGGAAACAGAAAGTGAAGTGCCACCATTTTTAGAGATTTTTAGAGTGTTTCCTCAATGCATCAAAAAGCCTTTAACAAACTGCAGGAGATTTATATGCCACAATTTACATTGTGGATTATGCCTTATTCATAGGGCCCGGAAGTCATACTTTTTCTACAGAAATAATCTTTCAACCACCAGATTTCTAAAATCAATATTTCTCAAAGTTGGTTTTACTCATAACATGTCTTGCCAAAAACCCCATCTTAGCCTAGCAGGAAATATTGTGAAAAATAATCTATTTTAAAAATATATATAAGGCTGCTCCTGGAGTTAATATCTTAAGCTTGTATTTTAATTTGAAAAAAAAAGTAAGAAAATAGACTAGGAATCAATCACATTGTGTGGATCTATAAGCACTCTCTTGCCTGCCTGTGGTGGGGAGACCTGGTGAGTTTCTGCAGCAGATGGAGCTGAGGGACCCAGAGAAGGAAGACATGCAGCCCATGTGATTATTAGGGGTTGACCTGACCAAGTTCAGGGAGAGATCTCATCAAGTTATTCCAACAAAGATGGCACTACCTAAGTGCACCAGTGCAACAGTTCAAATGTCTTAGTCTTTGTCCACTGTATAAGTGTCACTGCTTGGGCTGCCACCCTCTTCCACAGCATTGGACTCAAAGCACCAACTTGGTATGGACAGACTTTACCACCACCCACCAGCCATCTCTTTCCATCTTCCCTGGCCACACCTTGGCCACAGGCTTGCCTTGCAATGCAACCTCCTGTCTCCCAAGGGATTCATTCACACCAAGCCTCAAAAGTGACTCCAGTGTTTATGAAGAGAAGGTAGTTTGTGCCAAATCTTCCAGATTTGTGTTAGCTGGGAACAAAACTACTTCTGGGGAAGGGGTTGGGGAGGAGATAGAAGGAACCACACAGACCCACTGCCTGTAGACTCTGGCACTCATCACTCATGTGAAGGCTGGACTGCATTGCACCTCAGGCCTGAGAGCATGCAGAGTCCTTTCTTTCTGCTCACTATGACAACACACAATCTACCTCCTACTCTTCCCAAAATTTTAATATTCTTGCTTAAGCACAAGCCTTCATGTTGACTTTTCATAGATTTCTAGATAAGTGATAGACTCATAAGTAAGGGACCCTTACAGCAAAAGTCGAATCCTTTTCTAACAATGGCTTGTGACTTTTATTATGACTTATTGATTTATTTCTACCCAATCTTATTCTATAAAAGATTCTAGGCAGCTTACAAGAATATACACAGTCAAATAGACTAACAAAAACCTCAAGACCAGAATAAACACAAATTAGAATAAAAGACTAAGAGCCAATGGGTCTCTTTGGACTGAAGTAGTTGCTGAGTGCCCAGGAGGAACTGGGCAGACCCTTGGCCACTGGGAGCTCATGTAGATGCTGGGTCCCAAAGCTACAGAGACACCCGTGAGGCTGGCTGTGGCCTCTGAGTTCCCATCCCCAGGCCAAGCTTCAGCCAGAGCCCAGCCTGGCTACCAAGCCCTTGCCACCTCTTGTGCACTGCTGTGATTCGTTAATCCTGAGGATGACCACATTTGAATACATAATAAAATAGTACGACCAGAGGGCAGCAATAACACAAGTTCACAAATTTTAAGTCCTATATAGTTATTAAAACTGAGTTGCGAAAAAGCCTTAGACTTACTGCCCAAGGTTAGGGAGCTGACTTGCTGGAGGATGAATGCCCCCCCCAAAAAGGACATAAATGTTAGGATCTTTAAAAGTCCTGTGCAGTAAGTATGCTTTCTTTTTTTTTTTTGTAAGTATGCTTTCTTAAGCTCCTCATTTAGGGCATAAATTGGGCTAGTTTATTGATACAGTAGAAGATATTAATGCATAAAACTATCTCTTAAGAATTCCAGCAGCTCAGGGGAGGGAAAAAAATGGGGGTTTTGAATGCAGAGACACCTGAGAGGATTACATTGTACCACCAACTAGCAGTATGGCCTTGGGTGAGTTATTTAGTCTGAGTCTTTGAGGCTTGGTTTACCTGTCTATGCAAAAAAGTCATAGCTTCCTCCAACATAACACAGTTGTGGTAAGGACTACCAGAGACAGTTTCTGTTCAGTTACTGGCACCTATTGAGCACCTACTGTGTTCCAGGCCCTGGTCTCAGGGCTTTGCTTGGATCATCTCATCAAAGCCACTCAAAAGCTTAGGAAGTAAGAATATCCCCAACCCATAAATCCAGAAGCTGAAGTTTCTCTGCTAGAAAATGAGAGAAACTGGGTGCAAATACTGCAGTCCGATTTTGTCCCCACCCCACCTCTGCCCTGCTTCCCACACTGTGCAATGCACATTTGATTTCTCTTCAGGCTTGCACAAAGGCCTCTTCAGGAAAAGACCCAAGACAAACCTTTCAATGGGCACCTTCTGTAGACTATTTGGTCACAAATTCCCGAGTATTGGGGCTGCAATTCTTCTTCTTCTAGGAAAACCAGAGACATTTTGGAAAGGATTAGAACTTTTTTCATCAGTTCTTGACATAAAAACACTTGAGTCAATAACTTGCTACTGAGTAGGAATTTTCTTCAAGACAAGGTCTTGAAGCCTATTGCTAACAATCCTCTGACAGATGCAATGACCCTCCTTAAAAGTCTAGCTCAAACACATCCCCCACTCTCCTCTAGTGTGCTTGTCATCACTACCCTTCCCCTCAGACTCAGGGACAAAGAGCTCAGCACCTAGTGACACTTAAGTTTTACACGTGTGTTTTGTCAAAACTCCCTTCTACACACATTTACTTAATCAAGCACAAGAGTCAAGACTGAAACTGGGGCTGCAGTGACTACAAAGATGAGTAAGACACAGAAACTGCTTCTTTCACAAGTTTTGAATCCAATGACAAGAGCTAAGTGCTACAAGAGAGGTTCCAGAAGACAGAGAAAGCACCTCCAGTTTGAGGATTGAGAAGAGCCATGTTAAAGGAGGTGGCATTGAAAATAGGCCTAAGACAACTGCCACGATTTTGGCTGATCTGAAAGGAGCAGCGAAGACAAGACTGGAAACACAGATCAGGATGTATTGGAGCAGGCCCAGACTGTTGGGTGTGTCTGTGCGGACAAGAGGGAACACGTGAAGATTGTTTGATCAGGAGTGATATGACCAGAATTGTAATTAAAGAAATTATGATCGGTGAATTAGAGAAGAGAGCCAGTGGAGGTTGAATATCAGCTCATGGGTTATTTTATTAGTTCAGTAAATTGAAAGAAGGGCATGAGCTAAGGGAGTAGCACTGGGAATGGAAAGGGATGGTAGAAGGCTTATTAGTCAGCTCTTAGAGAAAAGAAACCAGGTTGTATTTGTTGTTTTTCTTCCTTTGGCCCCAAAGCATTTATTGTCTGTGGTAGATGCTTGCCAAGTTCTAACAGATTGGTAGTTTGGGAAATGCTTTGATCCACCCCAGCTGAGAACTGTGTCTGTTGGAGGATAGACTACGTGTGGGTGGTTGGGGTCATAAGAAAAGCTGAGAACCACAGCATGCCCTCTTGAGCTTAATATAGAAGGCACCTTAATTTTTAAGAAAAAAATATTCTTTTTATATTTAGTGACTGAGTGATTAAGCATGAATCCATCAAAGAGATTTTTAAAAAGTTTATAAATGGCTTTTAAAAAATATAATTAAGATTTAATAGTAAATAGTTTGGGATAAGGGTTAAATTTTAACAATCAGCTTAAATTCTTTTTTATAGAACATATCAGAATAAAGATTTTTCCAAAAATGAATCTTCTAGAACAATTTAGTCTCAATATTTCATTAGAAGGTAAAATATAGTAAGTTTGAATATTGGCTTTCAATAATACCAAAACTGTACAGTAAATACATGAGTTGTTCTGGAAATATCATGAGGCCCCTTTCACCCAATAGCCCATTACCTGGTGGGATAGCAGAGGGAAGAAGCTCTGCCCTATGCCAGAGCCCACTTGCCTCCTCTGGGATTCTGGCTCATCACTTGCTCCTCATGGAATCACGTACAAGTAGTGAACCCCTGTCCTCAGTTTCCTCATCTACATACTGAGGATAATAACAGTGCCTATTACATAGGATTGGCATGAGGATTAAATGAGTTAATATTTGTATAGCAGTCAGAACAATGCCTAGAACAGTGCCATGTAATTACAATTTTATGATAGCTAACTTGATTTATATAATAAAATTTTTTTAATCCTTACACCATTTTTGAAATATCTAGCCACCTTAGATACCAGCAGTTAGATAGAATAAACAAAAAGGTGATTTTTGTTGATATTGTTACATGGTTTTAAAAATATTTTTAAACACTTTCTAAACTGTATAATATCATTAATTATCTACTGTGGCTTCCATATTGTCCTGCCATGTCAAAGTGTATTTAGACACCAATAAGCTTGGATAAAAATATGTTGGTGGAAAATTGACCCAAAATAGGTTGGTAACCCTAATAAGCAGTTTATGTAGTTTGGGTAAGGTACCAACTAGGTAATAAGTCTATTTTTACTTGACATCAGTACCAATTATCAAGGAAAGGTATATTCAGACACAAATAAAATTTTGTACTGATGCTGAATTTAGAAGCAAAGTTAATTTCAATAAAAATTGAATGTGGAAAAACTGAATACCTGAAGCATAGTCATTCCAAGGTTTGCTGGTCAGTGGAAAAGCTCCATTCCCAAACCCCAGGGAATGGGGGGGGATAAGGAGCACAGATGAAGGAAATAGAACTGCTTCAAATGCACACTACGCCAGGGTGTGAGGGAAACATCCTAACTGATGCTGAGGCAGCCCTATCCTTAATAAACCTGAAGGCATAGATTGCTTATCACCTCTGAATCTATCTTGCCCAGGTGAACATTCTGAATGTTTGGAAAGTTAGTTAGATGATACACATCTGCTTCTGTGTCATTTGTATAGTCCACAGTGATTTGGATGGAGATAGTCTAGAGGAGGCTACCATGGTCATTCAGGTGAGGGGTGTCTGGGACCAAGATAAAACCATGGGGGTGCAGAATTAATTAGGAAAAATGAGGTAGAGAACTGGGAGGTAAATTAAACATGAGTTGAGAGCACTGAGGAAGAAAGTGAAGAAGACGTCCTGGCGTCTGGCTTAGACATTGAGTAGGGGCCATTCTGGGAGGATGGTCGAGATCGGGGAGTGGGGAGAAAAGTCCAATTTGGGAAAAGATCCAAGAGGAAATGTTCAGTGCACAGGTGGATATATGCACCTGAAGTTTGGAAAAGAAATCTGTGCTGAAAGGACAGATGGGGGAGTCAGAATATAAATGGTAACTAAGGCAATGAGAGTACATAGGAAATTTATTACAAGAACTGATTGCAGAATGTGGGCTCAATTATTCTCAACAAATACTTTAATCATTTTCATTTAGTCTCTGGTAAGAGTATCATTCACATATACTTATAATATATTAATATTTGCACCAATGAACAACAGTAAAAATTATTTTTAAAAAATATTTACAGCCATCTGAGTATTATAGTTTTTGGTGCCCAGAGCAGACTAAACAAAGTAAGCGTAGCAGTTAGAATTCTGAGTTCTGTTTCAAGGAGGTATAAAGTGCTTTACCACATAGTCTCCCAAACTTTGTGTGTTTATATAATCTAGGCTACATGTGTGTTTGTGTGTTTAAATATGTATGCATAGTATAGTTTATGATGAATACAATGATTTAATAATAAATATAATAACACAATTAACATTTATTTTTAAAAAACACAGACTGCTTAATAGAAGCACTTTAAGCAATTTAACACTAGCACAAGATTTGAAGGCTGGGAGAAAAAAAAATTAGAAATAACCTCTCTTACGGCTAACATGCCTCTAGCATCTGATCATCCAAAGACTGAGGCCGACTAAAAGAAAAACAAAGAGCCTCGGTTACCTGTGTTTTGAGTCTGGAGTGGAGCTTGTGGTCTGACAACCAAGGGTGCTTGAGAGCTTCACTTGCACTTATTCTCCAACTAAAGGGAAATTCAGAGGGTTGTTACTAGTGAGCCCTGCATCTGCCATTCAGCCTCAGCTCTGGCCACTGCCTTCGGGAGACCAGCTGCCGAACGTTAAATTCAGCGTCAATCTGACTTCTCTGGAATTGTTGGCAGTGTTGTGTAGGTTACCATCTAATCCAACGAGGGTAACAAGTTGGGTAAGACAAAGCAAGGCAAAAAGTTCAAAATTCTTGTTAATAACTGAACATCTACTTTTAAATATAATGTGGATGAAAAGGGGCCACATGTTAAGCCTGACAAGCTCATGGGAGGCCTGTGGGATAGCCTTGCAAACTTGGAGACCTAAAGTAACCACACAGGATGGTCTGTAGTTTAAAAACTTTCTAACTAAAAGCAGGTCATGGAGAGAAGTCATGGCCTAGCCTGGAATCTTCCCTGACAAAAGTCAGTCTTTACCTTAATTGAGCCTGTCTATTGTCCTTTTGCATCTATGATAACACACCTGTGGAATGTCAGATTTCCTTTTTCTGGACCCTCAAAGCACAGGCACCGCACCAGAGGGAGACCACAAATCCCCTCACTGTTATTGTTATCACGTTACCTGTGACTGTTAACTATCCTCTTACCACTTGTGCAAAAGAAATATGTGTCTTTCACTTTATTTTTTTATCCAATCCCAGAGGTTTCCCTGCTTTGCATTCCCTGGTCGATCACCCAGTGGATTTCATGTAACCCACTTGCACCTTGTCTTTTGATTGTAATTAATAAAATAAGGTGCAAAACTGCCATTTTCCTGAGCATTTTCTCAATCCTTTGCTTCCCAGCAATTGTTGTCAGTTTGGCTCAAATAAACTCATAAAAATTCTTACAGGTTTGAACGTTTCTGATGTTGACAATAAGTAGCCATTCTTGATGTAATGTCTAAGTTTCATACATTGAACTTTTATCAGTCAGTTGAAAAATAAATGTATGTTTATTATTGTAAGAAGAAAATGTTACAATGATTCTTGATGCCTGAAAAAGCAATTTATGTATTAAAACTGTTGAATAATATGCACTACTAACTTTTTAATTAAGAAGTTGTGAAGACTTAGAGAAATAGGTGGAAAGTTAATACAAGTACTGAGAGAGAGTTTTTTATATTCTACGTAGAGGTGTTTGACGTTGGCCTTAGGTTCAAGTATCAACCTGAACACTTAGCCAGTTGTCATTCTGCCCAAATGCGTATCTGTGGCCCTGCAGGTGTTAAGGCAGCCTTCATTCAGACTGAGGAGCGGTGTGACCACTTCACGGCTCGCAGCCTGTAAAATAATAGTGGTAATATCTGTGTGCCTCAGGACGTCCAGATGATTAAGTCAGATAACACACAAAAGTATATAGCAGGTCCTCAAACAATGTCATTTTGGTCACTGTCATTTCCTTATAATGTTGAAGAGAAAAAAAGTCACTGTCAGCTAGGGCCACTGTCTGTGGAGTGTGCCCTCTGTCCTCACATCTGCGAGGGTTTTCTCCAGGGACTTTGGTTTCCTCCCACATCTCAGAGCTGTGCATGTGAAATAAATTTGCATGTCTACACTGTCCCAGTCTGAATGACTCTGGGTGTGTGTCTGATGTGCCTGTGCTGGAAGGGTGTCCTGTCCAGGGTGGGTCCTGCTTGTACCCTCAGCTGCTGGATGGATTCTGACCACTTTTGACCCTGAAGTGGAATAAGTCATGAAAAATCATTACCGTGTTTTTATTAATCTTTCTTAATGTATGTATAGCTCACCTTAATTTTTGGTATTTTGGACCATTATTTAGAAATTTGTTGATGCTTCTGTGACCAGAAATATGTCATAGGAACTTAACTCTTGTTTATATCAATTAGCCTATGGTAAAATTGGTTTTGTTAAATGTCATTTTGTTTAAAGTTGAGTTTCCAAGAACCTATGGATGACATTATGTGAGGACACACTGTATCTCTAAACAGGTTCTCAGTAAGTGTGTATTTCTCATCTACCAAAGATTTGATAATTTTCCCTCTCTTCACTGCTTGGCATTCAGCATTATAAATAATAACAGTAACATCAGATTTTCATTAATATGCATTTCCATTAAAAACAAAACCAATGTCTGTTCGTCATCCCTCCTCTAAGATTGAGACCCCAGCCTGAGCCCTCCTCGCCCTTTAGGACTCAGTTCTGGCCCTGGTCAGTGTACTCTATCTTTTCATTGCCCACATTGTATTATATCTTTTTAAAAATATCCATCTCTTCTATTACATCATAAGTTACCTAAAGGCAGGTACTAGGCTTTATACACCTGCCCTCAATGTCCGAGACACATTCCCTGGCAGATTATAGGTAGTTAATTAATTGCTTGAGGAAAAGAAACTTCTGTGTGACAGGCACTCCCCAGACCCTTTCCCCTGTTGTTACTAGCCCCCCACTGCACCCCGCTATGTAGTGGCTCACAGTCGTGTATGTTAGTAACTTAAAAGCCCAAAAGATCACAAAACAATAAAGCAAGTATTGTTGGCCCTGAGAATCTTAAAAACTACCTACTATAATATGTTTTATATATAAAACAGTGTGTTTGCCAGGGTAATGGTGATGAACTTTCCCTATCCATAATTCTAAAATGCGAGCCCACTCTTTTTCATCCACTGAATTTTAAGTGAATGTTGTTTTAGCATGACAGAAAGTGAAAGTTGTTTTAGCATGACATGAAGGCAATGGTATAACAGTTAAGCGCATGACCTTAGGGGAAGGTATGCTTGTGTTTGATTATAAGTTCTACCACTCACTAGCTGTGTGATCTTGGGCAAACTACTGAGAGTTTTACCCATAAAATAGTAATGCTAATTTCTACCTCATAGAACTGGATGGGGATGGAAAGAGAGAATGTCTATAAAGCCCATGGCATAATCTGGCCCATTGTAGGTTCTCAAATGAAATGAGAGTCTAATGTTCAGTCCCACAGAGCTGCATGTGCTCTGTGAATGTGAAAGGCATCATGGAAATACTTATCCCAAACCCTTCATTTTGAGGCTAAGTCCACGGAGACCCAGCAAGAGCCCCTAATTGCTAGAGCCTTACTACAAAATTCAAAGGAGGGATAATTTGTAGCTCCATTCAAGCCTCATGACTAAAGCAGTCCCATATATCAGTAAATTTGGTTAAGAGCATCAAACCCTCCCTATTGACAACTTCGCACAAGCATCAGAGGTTTTACCAAAGGAATTCAATAGTTGCCTGGCATGAACTCTAATAACCCTGGTAGTATGCTGCTCCTCTATTACCCCAACTTTTTCCGGAGCCGAGAATGAACTTGGGTTACCTCTTCTCCTTAATTAGAAGCTTGGAGAGGAACTCCTTGGCCTCCTCTGAGATGTTTTGAAATTCTTCCTCCTCTAAGTCCCACCTGCAGGCCAGGATGTTGTTCAGGGTCTCGGCATCATTGTCACCCAGGAAGGGGGACAAACCACTAAGTCTACAAGAGACAGGGTCCAGAGTGAGTATTTTTAAACAGCTTCAAATCCTTTACAGATAAGATGCTTTATTTTTTGGTTCTGTCATTTAAAACTGAAATAAAACAAATAACCTACATTTAAATATAACTTTATCATATCTCTTCACAATGAAAAAGATGCTTACAGCCCCCACCCCCCTCCTGTTAAAGAACTTGAGCGACCCAGACATCAGCTGCATCTGCATGTGCACTCCATAGACCAGTGTAAATCTCTTACAGCATTTACAGAGCTGTGAACGTCTGTCATACATGCACATGGAAAACACCAGAGTGTCACCTCTGAGGAGTTAGGCTAGCATTAGTCATTGAGGAGATCAGGACATAGGGTTTGTTTGTTTGTTTTTTATTTTCAAGGCACTGGGTGGTGTCCTAGGAGTTAAAGTGATCAGTGAAGAAGACATACATTTACTTTTTCAGATGATGTACAAGGAAAAAATTTACTCTTATACCCCCCAGGATTCAACAGAGCCTAGAAAGTAACTGAATATGATACAAAGTTATTTATTTTTAAAAGACCTAAATTAGAGCTCTTACTCAAAATAGCAAAACCAAATAGAATATGCATGATGATTAAAAATAAGTGTCAGAGAGATTGGAAACCTGCTTACAGCATATAGGCAATGACCCCCACACTCCACATGTCAGTGGGAAAAGAAACGAAATCATAGTTCACAACTTCAGGGGCAAGAAACTCTGGAGTTCCAAAGTGC
>VMDR010016555.1:0-21045 GCA_007922815.1 Macrotus californicus
TGTCTTTGATTCAATGACATTTTATCATTTGCTTCCTTTCCTCCATTTCTTGGATGTTGTACTGTAATTTTCTATTCCACAAGTGATTACCTTTCTTTTTACACACCGATAGTCAAACACATACCAACCAACAGAAACCAACTCTTGCCACCATAAGCAAAAAGGGATATTTTGGGAAGGATATGGAACAGCAAATAGATTAGACTCAGAGACCCAAATTCAGAAGTGGCTGGAGAACCAAGCTTGGTACCAGGGCAACCTCACGGATCTCTGTGGTGCCAGGAGCACCTGGTTTTCTTCCCAGGAGCTACTGCTAGATTAAATGGGTTTACTCTTCTTCAATCTGTTTGTCATTCTGGTCAAGATCAAAACTGTGAAGACTGAGCCCATCAATGGCATAGGTCATGTACCTGCTCCTTAGCTGAGGGAGAGCGGGGCACCCTGATCATAGTCTTACCAAGCTGTCTCCAATGGAGAGAAATGAACCTTAAAAGGAAGCAGGTGCTATTAATATTATTAAGGGAATATGAAATAGATGTTGTCCTACCAAAACCCAACAAATGTCCACTAGCAATTTGAAAAAAGACAACCAGAAGTAGTCATCTGAGCATGCTCAATACCACAGTCATTATGAAGTCCATTGCAAACTGGAAAGAAGCATAAGCACACCCTACAGTCCTTGTATTCCAGAAGACTTTATAGCACTGTAAATAATGAGGAATTGAGGGCAGCATGGGTGAGGCAAATACCATCCAGCCCAACCTACTGCCTACTTCCACAAGGAACACCACACTGGTGAAACAGCAGGCCACAAGGGAAAGCACTTCCCGAGGGCACCCCCAGGTTTCTCCTTTGTCCTTTAAAGCACTTACCCAGCAACGAGCACAGAATGATCCTGCAGGTCGATCTTCTTAGCTCATGTTGAAAATACTCAAATTTGTTTTAATGCACAAGATTAATTATAGCCAGTGTCTTGACTTACACATTAGATGATTCATCGTGTGCACACAAACAATCTTAGCTGTTCCCAAGGTTGCATGAGTCAACTTGCTCCCATTAACCTGGGTGAATGCTAGCAGGCCTTGTTTCCATTACCTGGCTTTTTGGTATTTTGTTCTGCTCTTAGGTGCTACTTTCTCCTTCCTGACTCACCTTTATCTCCTTGCCTTTGCTCTTGCAGTCCTCCTGATTGCACAAACAAATGCCTGCTCAGGGGGCACACGTTCCCTGCTATAGAGAAAAACAAACCAAAGGAGAACTGCTGTGCTTGTCACCTGTTTTCTTGGCAGGAGCAAGATGTTCATTTTCTCAAAGGCAGCTGCGGCAAGAAGCCCGGCCCTCAGGCTTGGCAGGAGCAGAGGGGCAACAAAGGCTTCACGGGGATTTAATTTGCAAAAGCCCCTGGGTGGAGTCCTTCGTGTTTCCATCTGCCACTTTTTTTTTTAATTGTATTTATTTATTTTTAGGGAGTGGGGAAATGAGGAAGAAAGAGAGGGACAGCAACATTGGTCGGTTGCCTCTTGCACGACCCCATCAGGGACCTGCCCCACGACCCAGGCATGTGGCCTGACTGGGAAATGAACCAGTGACCTTTTGGTTTGCAGGACAATGCCCAACCCACTGAGCCACACCAGTAGGGCCATCTGCCACTTTTCTTACAAGTCCGCTTTATTATTAGTGCATGTATTGAGGACTACCTTTTCCACTCTGGCTTAAATATGATAGTAAAGACATCTGGAGAGATGCCAATAATTTAAAGGAAATTCACCAAGACAATATTTTTGTGTAAAACTGGCATAGGAAACTAAGAGAAACACAGAAATTTCTTGCTTAACACAACATTTCAACATAGGATCAGACGGTATTACTTTCATTTATATTTTTGTCTATTTGTTCATTAATGCATATTACATGCACAGCTCTGTTAATGGCTGTGCAGAGGCAGGTCTGACAGTTCCAAGAAGCATTTCCATAAGCTTAGTTCTGAAGCATTTGTCTTGTCCCAACTTGCACTCGGCAACCCAGCTTGTTTCCCATCCTCTGGCTCCTGAGCTCCTGCTTTTCCATTTGTGACCTTGCCTCATTCCTTAGATCTCACATGTGGCACCAGTTTCCTAACTACAGTTTTTTACTGCCTTTCTTGAGGAGAGTTTAGGTTTTCCTTCTGGCCTTGTTTCCTTCATCCAGCACCTTTAACATCTCTTTAACCTGAGGATTTCTATACACACTGTCTGCCTCAACTCTGTGAATAGAACACAGACATTTAATGAAAAGACAGAAGCAGAATGGGGAAAGTATGGTCTATTTGAAAAAGGAGGGTCTCCGTATATTGAACAACAGGATTTTGGTGTCCACGATAAATGTGCAGAGATGGAAGACTCTTAAAGCCCAACTTTTGCAAATAATTTTGTAGGCTAGGGCAATAAATAAGATTTATGTCCCAAGCTAATTCCGATCAGTGGTAGTTCTATCTGCGGAAAATGATTCTACAGCTCCATCTAGGTTGAGCAGGAAAAAATATCTTGGTTAGTGAGGCTGGACTTGACCAAGGCAACATGTATTTTCTATCTTTGCTATGAGAAAAGCCCCACCATTTAGAAATTTTAAATAGAAGAGTTTTTTAAAGATGAAATCCATTTTGAGTTAATTTTTGTGTATGGTGTCAGATAATAGTCTAGTTTCATTCTCTTGCATGTGGCTTCCTAGTTTTCCAAACACCATTTATTGAAGAGAATTTCCTTTCTCAATTGTATGTTTTTGGCTCATTTGTAGAAAACTAGTTGCCCACATGTGTGTGGGTTTATTTCTGGAATCTCAGTTCTGTTCCATTGGTCTGTGTGTCTGTTTTTCCGCCAATGCCATGCTGTTTTGATTAGTGTAGCTTTTTAGTATAACTCGAAAATCAGGGAGTGTGATGCCTTTGTTTTTGTTCTTTTTTCTCATGATTGCTATGGCCATGCAGGGCCCTGTGTTTTCACACAATTTTGAGAATTTTTTGTTTAATTTTTGTAAAAAATGCCATTGGAATTTTGATGGGGATTGAATTAAGTCTGTATATTGCTTTACGTAATATGGCCACTTTAACAATATTAATTCTTCTAATCTATGTTGGCAAGGACGTGGAGGAAAGGGAACTCTTATCCACTGCTTGTGGAAATGTAAATTAGTGAAGCCACTATAGAAAATAGTATGGATGTTCCTCAAAAAAAATAATAATTAAAAATAGATCTACCGTATGACTCAGTAATCCCTCTTCTGAGTGTCTACCCCCCAAATTTAAAAATACCTATTCATAACAATATATGTACTCCTATGTTTATTGCAACATTATACACAACAGTCAAGAAATGGAAACAACCTAAGTGTGCCTTCAATGGATAATTGGATAAAGATGTTGTACATGTATACAACGGAATATTACTCAGCCATAAAAAAGATGAAGTACTGCCATTTACAAAAACACAGATGGATTTTGAGAGTATTATGCTAGGTGAAATAAGATGCAAAAAAGACAAGAATCGTATGATTTCAGTCATATGTGGGATATAAAACAAAAAGCAACAAATGAACAAACTCATAAATACAAACAACAGAATGGTAGTTACCAGAAAGGAAGGAAAGTGGGAGCAGGAAGAAGAGGGTAAAGGGGGTCAAGAATATGGTGATGGAAGGAGACTAGATTTTGGGTGCTGAGACTTTGGGTGGTGTATTATAAAGTTGCACACCAGAAATTTATACATTGTTAACCAATGCTTCAATACATTTAACTGAACAGATAAAAGCAGCGTTTAAAGGAGATTAATTTGGTTCTGTACAGAATGAATTAGAGGAAGATAGGATGTTTTCCAAAAAACAAGTTAAAATACTTTTGTAGTCTGGTAAAAAAAAAAATTGACAAAATGGCAAAAACTTAGCTCCCAAAGGGGGCAAAAAATAACAACCTAGTGGGAGGCAGAGGGGCTGAGTCAGGGTCATTGGAATTAGCCTGACATGGGCAGTGGGTCCCAGTGGCAGAATCACTGATTCCTTCTCTGTCCTGAGGAGGGACCAACAAGTCAGAATATCTGTTCCCCCATCCTTCCAAATTTCAATAGGCGTCTGTATCGAGAGTAATAGAAAACTCTGTGCAATGCCATTTGCCAGTGGAGAGTTGCCGATACCCCTTCCTGCCAAGCAGTCAGCAGATGAAAGATGGAATGGGCTGGCAAAGCAAAGAACTGATGAGAACTGTGTTTAGATGGAAATAAGCATGAAAATAGAAAGGGATGAAAATATTCTAAGAAAGTAGAATTGGTTAAAATATAACAAAATAAATAGGATTTTGTGAGTGACTATAAAAGAATGGAAAATGTATAAGTGACTCTCTAGTTTCAGATCTGAGCAAATGGAGGAGTCCTTAAGAGACAGAGAAGGAAGCTGGGTTGAAATGTGGCAGACAGCTAAACTTTCCTGCTTCTCTTCTACAGATCTAGAGCTGTGGCGTTTTAGCTTGGTACATTACAGTTAAAGTAAGAACCACATTTCCAAACCTTTTTGCAGCTGAGTGCCCAAGTCTTTAAGTTCTTGCTAATGGGATAGGAATAACATTATATGCAAATTCCAGGTTGTGCTTTTAAAGAGAAGGTAGTGCCTTCTTCTTCCTTTTTTTCCTCCTTCCTGCTGCTTGGATGGATGGCATCTCAGATGATGCAGCAAGCCATCTCGGATCACATGGGCAAGGGCAATTCCCAAGAGATGAAAGAGCAGCAAGACAGAAGGATGCTGGCCCATGATGCCACCTCATCAGCCCAGGACGGCTTACAATGGGGCTGTTACAGAGGGACAGTGGTGGAGGAGAGTTATCTTCTCTAATTCACTGTTATTTGGGGTTTTTGTCACAACATCTGTGCCTACATCCTAACTTCTACAAGAAATACCCTCCATAAGGAATATATTAAAAAGTCCATGCCAGATAATCAGGCATTTTACAATGAGATGATTAAACTTCTCTGTGTCAGATGCCAGAAAACTAGAGATAACCAAAGGTAGGAAAAATTTCTTTTAAAGAGAAAGCATGTGGGTCTTGACAAGGAGAGTCAGTTCAGCCTCTAAAACAGGAAAATGCATGAGCATTTGAAACGGGAAAGATGAGCTGTGGGAGCCAACAAAGCTCACGAAGAACAAATACCAAGTGTTGTTTTGATTGTGACTGTAGACAGGTAGACCAGTTAGACAAACTGACTTTTGTCCATATGACATATTGCATCTGAATTTTTGCAAGGCATTTAACAAAGTCTTTCTGAATTTGTTTTCAGAGAAAATGGATGGATCTGTAGTCAGTAATAGCCTGGCTGGATGTTTGCATATACATGTGAGTGGATCAGCATAAACATGTCAGGAAAGTATGTGAGCTATACACATATTTAAGAAAAATTAATAAAAACAAGATCATTATTTTCCAACCCACTCATTCCAGTTCAGGGTCACAGGTGGCTGAAGCCTCTCCTGACAGCTCAGGGAATCCACCTTGGACAGAGCCCCTTTCTATCACAGGGCGCACTCACACCCATACTCAGTCAAACCAGGACACTTTAGACACATCAGTTAACCCCAGTGCTCATCTTTGGGGTGTAGGACAAAACCAGACTCCCCCCAGAAACTCCAGGCAGACGTGGGGAGAACAAGTAGGCACCACACAAACAGTGGCCCCTACAAGGAATTATGTTTTTCCTTCATTGATGCTATATCCAAACAACATTGAATAAAACATCATTATTCTAGGACCAGCTGTACTCCAGCGATGGAAGCCTGGAGTGCACGACAGGGAGAGGGGGCTGTACTGATCTATTTGCACAGATGGAATAGTATGTTCTCTTCGCGGTGCCTTGAAGAGAGGCATTGTCAGATTGCAACCTGTGCAGAGGAGAGCGACAGGATAAATTGGAAATTAAAGGAGCAATAAAGAATGGGAGGTGTTCACCCGGAATATCTGAGGGCTTGGGTGGGGGCTGTAATATGGCAACTCTCCTCAAATACCTTAAGACTTTTCCCTGTAGAGTATTTCGTGTGGTTCCATTAGCTGTGCGTATTTTCCGAGGTTACAGCATGATGATTCCGTGGCAGATTGGTATAGGAACTCAGATTCCCTAAGCACTGGTCTCTATAACATAGATTCCTACCCCAGGGCCCTCCTGGTGAAATGTCACGAGCATGGTGCTTTCGATGCTGGCTTTCGAGTCATTTATTCCTTAGTGTGAATACATTGATTAGACTCTGCTCCAGAAGAAAAGAGCATTGGAATAAGAGGTTGGGGGTTACAGATACATGTTCCCTACCTCCCCACTTCCTCCGGGGACTCCTCTCCCATGCACTACTCCCCCTGCACCCCACCCACAACAACAGCCTGACTTCTCCTACTCTGTTATCTCAGCAGCTTATTAAGAGAAAATGAAACTGTCTAAACTAACTGAGAGGTGGTTTGGTAGTGGGTGGAAGTACTCTGAAGTCTAGGATCAGGGGATCTGAATTTATATTCTTTCTTTCTCGCCAACAAACTAGATGACTTGGATCAAGATATTTAATTTCTCTGAGTAACAGTTTCTTCAAACAAAGGAGTTGAAAAATATTTTAGGGATCTAAAATTCTATGATATCAATTCAAGCGAATTTACATTTTTAAGGGAGGGTGCTTTTATCTTCGAATATTTCCCTACGGGACCCTCTGGTCACCCAAAGGTTCACATTCTATTCTTGGTCATGCAGGTAGCTCTCCTACCTCTCCCTTTTCTCCCCGTCAGCTGACTCATGTTCTCCTTCCCTCTCCACCTGTCTAAATGCCACTCACCCTCCAAGTTCAATGTAGAGTTCTTCTTGGAAGTCCAATAATACTTGCTATCTATACCTTGACTAATAGAACAAGTCAGAGTCTTTGGGGTCAGAAAATGAGTAAGCATAGATTGATTGCTAATCTGAAAAAAAACTGATTCATAATGGTAGGATTTGAGCAACCTGACAGGCTAGTAAGGGAGTTATTTGAGAGGCCAACATATTGCCATGTCCTCCTCGATCACATATACACATAAGATTGACCTTGGAAGTCCCCTGTCTGGGCAAGAGCAACGGAGCGCCACACGGCACTCCCAGAACAGTGGGAAAGGCTCAGCTCTGTCTATCATATCGCCATTCATGCCAAAAATATTTATTGAGCACCAACTTGGTCCCAGCCACTATGCTAAATGCTTTACATGAATCATCTCATTTGACCTTTCAGAGTAATCTTATAAAGTACTTGCAGTTACTATTATTGTTCTTACTTTACAAATGACAAAACAGAAGCCTAGAGGGTTTAAATTACCAGCCCAAGGTTACTAAGTGTGAGTAGTGAAGCCAAGAGCCAAATCCAGGCTGTCTGATGCTCAAACTTGAGCCGTTAGCCTGGATCCCAGACAGCTCCTTACAGTAGGCAGATTTCTCCCTCTTAGAGCACAGGGCCCAGTGGGAGAGACTCCTGGTCATCTGAACACAGCCAGATACTGTAGGGCTAAGTACAAGGTGCCATGGGCACACAGCAGGGTCAAGGCAAGTCTCCTGAGAACAAGTGATATTTATGCAGTTGTTCCCAAGAGGAGCTGAATGAGCTGAGAGAAGCAGAGTGTTCTCCAGACAGAAGACATAACAGAAGCCCAAAAGCAGGTGAAAGAGGGGAGACCAAGGCTTACTTGCATAAGTGCAAGCAGTTCTGCCTGACCGCAGGACAGGGGGCAGTTGGAGAAAGGCAGGGAAGGGGAGGGGGCGGGGGCGCGGGCGCATGGCCTAAAGGGCCTTGTGTGCTCACATGAGGAACGTGGGCTTTTGTGTGGGCGTAGTGGGAGCCATCAGAGGGTTTTTCAGCCGGCAGTGGTGTGTGATTGGATCTGTGCCTTCGGATCTGTGCCTTCAAAAGAGCAGCACTCCATGTGCTGTGTAGAAAATGGATGTCTCAGCCCCTTCCTCCTCCATAGCAGAACGCCCAGCTTGTTCTGAGTGGCCATGTACACAGGAGGTTCTCCTGGGGGGCTCCTAGAAAGGTTTCCTCCTGCCCGAGTGAAGCTCCAGGGAAGAGAGCCTTTCCTACCTCCTACATGGTAGGGACTGGATATGACACCAGAAATGAACCTGGTTATCAACCTCCTAGCCTGAGGATGAAGCTACCACACGGGGGAGTTTGAGACTAAGAGATGCAGAGGGAAGTGGTGCTAGAGCTCTTTCATTTGCCGGGTTGGGGCTCTTTTCTGTCATTGCTGCTACAGGAAAGCCTAGAGAAAAGGCTGGCTGCCGCCATGCAAAACCTTTCTCTTGTCATTTGCTGGGGATGTTCCTCCTGCTTTTCCAGACTCACACTCTGTCTTTCTCCTGCCTGTAGCAGCATGTAAGATGCATGATGCTGACCTCTAGGGACTGTACCAACAGGTTTACCTTCCCTGCAGCTTCCAGGTGTGCTGGGCAATGGGAACACCAACAAGAGATCAGAGAGAGGAGGAGAGTGAGGCAATAATCTTGATTCCTTTTGCTCCTCCATCTGCAGGCTCTGCAGAGAACCACGGCCCTTGTGCAGTTTCCAGCTTCTCTTAGGCAAGTGTCTCTCAGTCTCTGAATTTTAGTAACTACTCCTGCAGGCCTGAAATGAGGAACGCTGCCTTGCTAGGCCAGAGCAACCACACTCTTGCTTATGCTCTCTCTATACTCTGCCCATACCTTTGAAAAGAATTCCTGTATTAAACTCTAGTCAAAGTGTCCCAATATGAGTGTGTCATCACTTTCTCGCTGGGATCCTGTCTATGAACATTCTTCATTGTGTTCGTCTGAGGCATTTGAGAAGCAGATGCCAAGACAAGTCCACACGTACAAGGAACATGATGAAAATCTGGCCCAGAGTGAAGGAGAACGGGAAGGAAGTTTGGATGGAAGCAGTCTAGACTGTCATGCACTAAGGAAGGTTTGGCAAGGCTGCTAAAGGTCCTCAAGCCTGTCAGCCATCACACTCCCAGGTCTCCCATGAATGGGCCTGTCTTAGTACTTCTGCTGTGCTTAGTCCATGGTGCAGAGCAGTCCATGGGACGTGTGACCCTGTGCAGATATGGCAGCGGGTTTGAGGACTCAGGCTCCCCTACCATGGTGGAGGTCTGTGAGGCACATTCCTGTGTCCACCACACTCATCCTATGTTTCAGCACCACCTTAAAGCTTGTGTATTTCCCCCACCTCCTGCCATCAAGACTCCAATTTTTACCTTGTGTGTACTTCCCCCTCAAAAGGAGGGTGTTAAAGCTCTCACCCCAATGGCAATGCCGAGATACCTCTCCAGGGAAAGGCTGGCTGGATGTCTCCTAAATGGCCTTTGAGGGTGTCATTCATAAAGTTACAGATTTATAATCATCATCAGTAAGATAATTAGTCTAGTAAGCTCAAAATTTAATTTTGTCAACACACCAGGCAGTTAATTTCCCAGGGCAAGATCATGCTAATCATGTTCAAGAGGCTGATGTAGAGAAAAAAGGTCAGAATGCCACGTTGATTCACTTTTCATGAGAAACCACCTTTGAAAGGACTAAGACTATGTGGAGCCTCCAGGATCAATACATTACTTCCCTGTCAAAGCTAGATATTAATCAGGAGATGGCTTGGTGAGTGTGACATCAGCCCCGGGGAATTGGATAAATCGAAGGTTTGGAGCAGCCGCAAGCTGGCCTAGTGCATCACAGTCTCACGCAGAGAGAGTCCAGCAGGTAGGGTCTGAATTCTCAAAACACAGTGGCTATTACCCTCTCGATACACCTACTCATCAGGAATGGAATTACATATCACAAATTCACAGGCGAAGTCTCTGTCTCCACTGGACAGGGTTTGGACAAACACTACAACATTTGTCTCTGTGTCTGTCTTTTTTCTGTTTCCATGACTGTCCATTACTACTACCACTTCTCTTTACACCCCCCCCCCCATTTCACCCCCAGCCAGTGCAAGAGCATTGGAAGCCATCCTGCCTTTTTCTACTGACTTTTAACAGCTAATCCAATATATGTTGGCATTGGAGTTTAGTACTCAAAAAGTCAGTCCTATTTTTCCCATTTACAAAGTCTGGGGTTCCCTAAATAATGACAGTAGTCAAGTACTATCAACAAAGCTTCTTTCTCTTTTCAGGGCCCTCAGCTAGAAAGAGGGGCCAGGGTGTATTCCCTAGGTCCACTCAGTTTTCATCTCTGGCAGAAGGCAGCCTCCAACTGTTTCCCTTCCCCAGTAATGGAACCTCAGTGGTTCCTTCTTCCGGGGGTGTGGCTGGGAAGAACCATCTGGAAACCCTAGCCCTCTCTGATTCTTCGCCTGTTTGAAGGAGAAATGTAGTTTGATCACATTTAGTTATCCAGCCAAGTAATTCTGAAGGCAGACTCCTGCCTCCAAGAAGCCTTCCCAGCCCTTCTGGCAAGGAGACATCTCTTCTCCCAACTTGGAAAATGGCCTGAGCCATGATGCCAACTATCCTGGGGCATATGCAGATGGTAGAAACACGTACTTTTTGGTCTTTCTGAGGTGAGACTGTTCTCCTCAGGCTTAGCTCCCATTGCTCTTGTCATCCTTAATCCATTCCACCAGACCGTGTTCACAAGGTGCATCTTAAATCTCCCGTTCCGCTTTGTAAGGAGGCAGCAAAGTGAGCCGGGCCCCCATGTCTCACCGTGGTCTTTGTATATCGGATACAAGTCCACATCTGCCAGCAGGAGGGGCAACTCCCAGTCCAGTTCTCTGCTTCCTCGGACTAAGAACCTAAAGTGAAAGCCCCAAAACTCATGTGTTTCCAGCCAAATACGGGTGGAGCAGGGATAAAGTTCCGAGAGCCAGGAAACCCAATTTTAGGCTGGTTTTGTCCTAAACTAACTCAGCAGCCTTGAACAAAACATTTAATCCTTCTAGAACACTGTTGCCCCCTTGCTTTTAAAATAGTCATGGTAACATGTGGCTCCGCTTGCCTCCAAGATCTCCTCAGAGGTAAAACATGGTAGTGAATGGGAAAGTGCTGCAGGAGATATAAACAATATAATGAGCTCTGACAAGGTCGAGGACTACATTGTGCTTCTTTGAGTTCTACAATCTAAAGGGGTGTTTGTGTTTAATCCAAGAAGGAGTCGTCAGCAGATCATGGGAAACTGATCAAAACAAAAATAGAATACTCCCACTTATTAGCTCCCTGGGTTCCCTCCAACCCAGCGTAGCACAGCAGAATCTGAAGGGCTTTATGACTTTATTAGTTGGGGTCATCCAAGTCCCTAGCATCTCCTGAGAAGCTTAGGAGTTAAATGGGAAATGCTTTTGGTGATAACTTTAAAGGATGAGAAGTGTATTAGTTATGACTCATGATTTCCAGGGATAGAAACCTATCTCTAAGTAATCTGGTTAAGCTATGGGAATTGATTGGAGGTGGACTCTCGTAACTCTGGAAAGGTTCAAAGTGCAGCTGGACCTTGGGTACAACTGAATTGGGGACTCAAGCTCTGCTGGTAGACTTTTTTTTCATCTCCCATCTGCCACTTTACACTTCATATTCTTAAAAAGATGTCTTTGAAGAATTGTACAACATGGCTACTTTCAGGTGCCAGGTCTCACATCTCACACCTTCATCTCCCACATGGAGGCCATGGTCTTCTCTTAGTTCCAGCTTGAAAAGTTCTGGCAAATGATTCTGATTGGTCTGCTTTGGCTCAGATGGTCCTTCGTGGGCCAATCAACTATGACCAGAGGACAAGTTACCATGACTGACCAAACTGAAATTAGAAAAATTCAGAGTCCCACCCCTGTACCTGGACGTCTGTGTAATGGTACCTAATGGTAGGAGTCAGTGTTAACAGTCCAGACATTGTCCAAGGGGACAACTCTGTGATTGAGGGTCATTTACAGAGAAGGGGTGTCATTGGATATTGGAATCAGTTCTATTGCAAGGAGTGAGAGGAAACTGCTGCAAATGCCTCTATGTTTGTTTTCACCTAAACTGGAGTCATATTTGTCCAAGAAACACAGACACTGAATGCTGGCTCTACCCAATACCATGCTTGGCCATGCCATGCTCAGAGTGGGTGAAACTCTAGGAGCCTTGCCTGGTTCTTCTGTTAGATCAGTGTAGGCTCAACAGCTCAATACTCATGTGAGGGGGACAGAGAGAGAGGGAACAAAACCCTACCAGGTACTTGCCAATGTTTCTCTAAGGATTTTGGCTGCATGGTGATACAGATGCTTTTATCCTTCCTCCTCTCCCCACTAAGCATCTCAGGACATAGTTCAAACGACCAGCTTTGTATTACTTTGTTTCCATGACAACAAATTACTACTCTTTTCCTATTTCCCTTCCTCCTTCACTAACACATGATATGGAAGGAGCAGTGAATGTCAACATATTTCATACCAAGAGTAGACTTGTATGAACAGGAAAAATATGCCTCATTAACTATGATCAAACACTAGAAAAAAACAAATGATACATGAAGAGGTTGATCCCCCCCACCCTGACCCTTCTGCCAGAGATATAAATTACATTTAATTGTTCCAAAAGGCAGTAAAGCAAACATAACTCATTAGAAAATGCAATTAATTATATGCCAAGTCCTATTATATGATTATGTGATTACATGATTTCTTCTTCAATACTAGAATATCTGTTATAAAGACTTTGTACTTCAGGTACAGAGACTTCACAGGGGAATTTTCCAGAAGACCTTAGTCAACCCAGAGTTACATGGAAAATTTCCATGCTCGCCAAAGGTGAAAAATATGTCTTTTTTCATGGGAGAACTCCTAGAAGCACCAACAGAGTCTATATAAGCAATCTCAGCAAAAATAGTTATACCTGATGACCTAGCAATCCTAAAAAAGAGTAAAAATAGGGAGAGATCGTTTTGTTTTTAATATAATAACTCTTCTGCTTTCCTGATGTGACAATGTGAGCTTACATTCAGGTAACTTCTCAGACACAAAATACTGTGGTGGAAATAAAATCTCTTCACTGAGTTCTGGGTTTATATAAAACATTTGATCACGGAAAGAAAAAGGTTATGTGTAAAATTAACCTCATTCGAAAACAATTTAAAAAATGACAGGATCACAAACTGTGCAATGACCAAAATACTCATTTGGTAACTGTAGTGTGTTGAATGGTGCCCTGTCCCCCCAAAAGATATATCTACATCCTAACTCCCCAAATCTATGACTACAACCTTATTTGGGAAATGTTCTTTTGAAAATGTAATTAAAGATCTTGAGAGAAGGAGATAAGGAGGTGGGTCCTAAATCCAATGATAAGTGTCCTTTGAAGAGACACTCAGTGCAAACACACAGAAGAGGAGGCACTGTGACTGCGGACGCAGAGGCTGGAGTGATGCAGCCACAAGCCAAGGAATGCTGACAGCCACCAGAATGTGGAAGAGCCCGAGAACAGATTCTTCCTCCTAGAACCTCCGGAGTGAATGGGGCCCTCCCAACTTCTTGATTTTAGACTTCTGGCCTCTGGAACCATGACAGTATAAATTTCCATTATTTGAAGCTACCAGGAATGTGGTAGTTTGTAATGGCTGCCCCAGGAAACAGATACAGTAACCCACACAGAATATAAAGCCAGGAGACATAAAGAAGAATTTAGCCATTCAAAGGAACAAGCCTGCTGCCAGAGGACTGGACTATGGTTGGCATCCAAACTCCGCACATCCTGCAGGAGTTGTCTGTGCCCAAACGGTTAGACGTCAGTGTCATACACTTCCTCCTTGATGGTGTACGCCAAGGAGAAATAACCTATTCACCTCCTACCATGTGTCAGACTCTGTGCCAGTGCCTGGCCTCTACATTATCTGTGGGAGATTGTATTACTGATCACCCGTATTCACCAGCCCACATCTGCCAACACTTCAGATAAAGGCTGCTTCATCAGTTAGAGCCCCAACGTGAGGATGGTGCGCAGGCGATGAGCATACAGTGTGAGTAAAAACCAGAGCACAGAATTTTAGGGCTCGTTTATCACAGCAGCACCACCTAGCCTGTCCAGACTGACAGAGAATCTTGTCTAATCCTAAGAACATCATGGAGTAGATATTTTCATCTTTCTCTGAGAAATAAGAACACTGGGACTCAGAGAAATTCATTATCTTGCCCAATGACACACAACTAGGAAAAGGCAGAACCGGAACTGACATCTTGAACAGCAGGGGAATCAATACCTTTGAGATGACTTGATACAGAAAAATGTGTTTCAGAAATATTCATCTATATGGAATGTGCAAGAAAGGAAGGTGGGAAGAACATGTAGGAGATTCTGAAAGCAGGGAGACTTCACGCCATCACTGGGTATACTCCTGCAGGCTGGCTGTCACATAGAAACCTAAAGGATTGGGGCAGGAGAGGGTGAGGCATAGATTCGGACCAGACTGAAGTTCAAAACAGGAAGAGGAGACCAAACACTGAGCACACAGTGAGGAATGTGTCAGAGAGCTCTGGAGTCAGACAGATCTGCGTCAGAGCCCTGCTGGCTAAACCCCACATTCTCCTTCGTAAAGTGGGGTGATCACAGCACATTCCCCCTTGGCTTGTTGGTGGAAAAAAATGAGGTGAGGCAAGTGAAGTGCTTAGCCCTTTGACTGCTAATTGTGTTATTATTTCCAAATTTACTTCAGGGAGGGTCTGTGCCTTGATTCTTGAGAATGAATTAGAAATTCCAGATGGCAACCTTGCCTATGAATCTCTCACAGTTATAAGGAGGCTTGAACACATTTGCAGACCAATGCTCCTTACAGGTGGTTTTAAAAGATCATCAAGAAAACTTTCCTCTATAATCCATGTCTTTCAAGGAAGAGATTCTTTAAAAGGCAAAAATCTCTTCACAGTCAACCTGAAAGGTGGTAGTCAAGAGACTTCCATGTTTTTCTTAGCACCTGGAGGGAGGGAGGGAAGGAGGACACGCAGTGTATTAAATGCCTTCACGTGTCTCATTTATTCTTCACAATAACATATTTAATCCTCACAAAAACTTAGCAGGGTCTCATGTTTCCTAATAACTTGTTTTGTAAATTATGTAGATGCTAATGTAAATAAACATTCATTTAACTACTATTTGTCTAGAGACTGCTCTTGTTGACCAGGTAGGACCAAGTATAGTCTCTTCTCCCAAGGTGCTTTTAGTCTGGTGAAAAGAGAATGCTTCCAAAGGAATAAACAACATATCATTACAATATCCGATGCATTCTCTGGTGGGAAACAAACAGTGCTTTGGTGGGAAATAAGGTGATATAGATAAGGACGGTTGAGGAAAACCAGGAAGATGAAGCGAACCTGATCGTGCAAAGAACAGGGCAAGGGTGTGTCTCTGAGCGGTGATGGGAACCCAGGAGAGCCTCCTGGCTGGGAGCTGGCACATTCAAAGGTCCTGAGGCATGACAGGTGTGTAGTGCCTGAGGACCCCAGGCACTGGGGGCTAATGTGGTTGAGATGCAGTGAGTGAGAGGCAGGTGGGAGGAGACGATTTAGCAGAGGCAAGCACCAGATCCCATAGGGGCCCTGGTAAGGAGTTTGAATTTTACTCATAAAATAGCAATGGAAAAATTAAGCAGGAGAGTAACCTTTTATTGATATTGTGTACAAACATCTGATGTAAATTTTTAAAAGTATACTGTGGGAAGTACAGAACTGGAAGGAAACAGGAGTATAAGAGGGGAGACCTGCCAGGTCTCCCAGGTGACTGATGATGGTGGCTTTGGCATGGAAGTGAGAGAGGAGAGGGAGAAGAGTGGATGAATTCCAACTGCACGTAAGAAGTTGATGCAGCTGGGCTGGTGCAGGGGCTGCTGGACGGAGTTGAGAATCAAGGATGGAGTTCCTCGGTTGGCAAGAAACATGTGTGGTGCTCATGTCTGCATATCCAAAAGGAATTTGGTGGCCCACGGATCTAAAATGATCCAATAAATGGTGAACTGAACTAAACTGGATGCATTCCCGTGAATTCCAGTGATATTTCTCCATCCTCACCTAAACTCTTGTCCTGACAAGCTCCTTCTGTTTGATTTCTCCCACAATTCTGAATTATTTTGTGTCCCCCCTGTTCCCTGTGCAGGATGGACTATGGCCGGAGCATTACATGCCACACAGTCAGAGGGCCTTTGATGAAACAGAGTGCCTGGACAAAGGCCACTGAATGGCAAAGAATTTGAGCATCATATTGTGTGGGAACTAACCCCAAATGCTTAAAGCGTTAGAGCAGCTCTCTCAGAGCCAGATCCCACCTGGCCTCCCACCGGGCCTCACACACTGCAGCTCGGCCACTCCCAGACTCAGCCCTGAGCACCCCTCCCCAGTCAGAGCCTGACCTGACTCCTAATTCTGTCTGAATTCCAGGCCCGGGAGCTCCCCATAATTAAGGGAGGCTGTAAAGATAGAGCACATCTTTTTTTTTCCCAGAGCCATCTGCTTTTCCTGTACTAAGGGAGACAGCCTGAAGTCACTTGTTTTCTTTTTGGTGAAGCCATGCACTCCCATTCAGAGGATAATAAAAACTTTCATTTATTTCCTGAAGCTGAATGCTCACATTCTTAGGTAGAGACCTTCCCTTCCTCCTGAGAAAAGATTCCTTTACATTCCAAGTCCTCTCTCCTTTTCTCTGGAGGAGAGGGGGGTAGATGTTCCAGCTTCTATGTAAGTTTTGAGATTCATAACTTCAGAGTGCCCTTCTGGAGGTACACACCCCATGCCCCCATACTCCCCAACATGGTCAAGAGCCTCCTGGTTCTCACCATGTAACCAGCCCCAAGGGGGACATTGAGAAAGGGGAACTGCCACTAAGATATTCTATAACTAAATCATCAAGTTTGACTGTGACCTTGAAGCCTCATGTTTACTGTCAAACTAAAATAAAATACGGATACTAAAACTTATCAGTGACTTCAGAGATTAGGTCGCAAAAGGCACTACGGCTTCTCTCTCCCTCTCCCTCTCCCTCTCCCTCTCCCTCTCCCTCTCAAGTCACTCCAGGAGAATTCAGCTATACTGTTAGAAACAGTAGGTGTTAGAAATACTCTGTGGCAGGGGTCCCCAACCTTCTTGGCACCAGGGACCGGTTTTTCCAGACAGTGGGACAAGGTGGGGGGAGGGGTCAGGAGGTGGAGCTCAGGTGAGCTTCACTTGTTCACTAGCTCCACATTCACCTCCTGCTTGGACCCAGTGGGGGGAAGGTCTGGGAGGGGACCAAGACAGGAGGCGGAGCTCAGGCGAACTTCCCTCATGGCCCAGTTCCTAATAGACCGTGTACTGGTGTCCATGGCCCTGGGGCTGGGGACCCCTGCTCTATGGGGAGGTCCTGCTGGCAAACGACTGAGGATTCCTGCCATCAGCCACACGAGGGAACGTAGACATGGATACCTTAGTCCCAAATGATGACTTCAGATGACTGAGGCCCCAGCTGACACCCTGACAGCAATGTTATGAGAAACCATGGCCCAGAATCACCCATGAAGTTGTGTACAAATTCCTGAGCTACAGAACGATGAGATAATAAATGTTTGGTTTTTTGAAGCCACGTGTTTTGGGGTGATTTATTATGTAGCAACAGAGAACCAATATAGTCAGCCAGAGTTGGTCTCTGTAGCTTGCAAGTGAAGAACCCTAACTGTTGCCGGGTATACAACACTTGGCACAGTGCCCTGCAAGTACTCGGTACATGGTAGCAATTTCTGTTATATTATTACAAGATTGAATCTCCTTACTTTGTCTCAGTCCAGAGGGCAGACCTAGAACTGACGGGAGGAAGTTATAGGGAGGTAGAATTCAGTTGATGAAAGAAAAAAATAATTTCAGTAATCAAAATGGGGAAAAAAGGGCACAATTTCCCTGGCCAACTAATGAATCTTCCTTGCTTGAAAGGACTCAAGTGAAAGAGGGGACTGTGTTTGCTGTGGAACAACTCGCACTTTGGGAGGGACGCTGAACTTACCAACCTTTGCGCACCCTCCCAGCTTGGAGATCCTGTCACTCTCCAATTCTACGTGGCCCAGGGACGCTTGCTTAGTGTGATCATACCCAACCGCTCCCACTTCTTGGGGCAACCGGCCCAAAAATGACATCATCTGAGGGGGTCATTGAGGGAAGGAGATCTATAACAGAAGTATTTATGAGAAATATACCAAAGCACCAAGCCAATGTCTGATTTCTACGTGAACTGTGATGGTCCTGAGATACCAAGATTCCAACAAGTAGGAAGTTAAAAAAATAATAATCTTCAGATAAAGAGAAGCTATGAAACTGACCAACTAGCAGGTTAACATGAAACTTAAAAAGAAACTAAAAACAAAAAAAATCCTTGAAATAGACCATCGCGTTTTGGCAAGCCAGTCCTTGCAGATGAACGGGAAAGGCAGCCAGGAACCTCAGACTGGGGAATGAATAAAGCATGAGCCAGAAACTTGGAGGCTGCTCGGGTCAAATATCTCTGAATTGTGCAGGGTTTAAAGAAATGATTATGGCAAGACTTCATGAATGCAACAATTAAAGCTGAGAACAGCTCATCCCAAATCTGAGGGGAAGTGTAAGCAAACTCAGCTCCCTCCAGAAAATAGAAAGATGCTGACTGCCAGGATAGCTCCATGAAAAACCAAAAGATGGCACCACCACAGCCTAGGGCCCATCGGCAGTGGCCACAGTTCTATGATAGGAAATCACAACCAAAGCCCACTGTTCAGTCATTAGGGGATGAAATGCCTATGTGCTATATAACCCACCGAAAGATCAAAAGAAAGTAACTATTGTGGAGACTTTAAAAGTAGAACCCCTCAGTGGAAATGGAGTCAGCTTGAAGGGCTGAGGGACGTGGCCCACCTTAGGTTCCCTGGAAGGCGCTTTCACTGTTCTTTAGGAGCCCCAATTCCCTTTCATTTAAAACGCATGTCGTCTCCTTTGTCATTGCAGTGTGGTCACACAGATTTATGGACATTTTGGAATTGGCTTAATACTGATGAAGACTGTGGTGGTTCTAAGTAGTGTCCTTGCAGCTGAGACGCCTGGAGCCTCAGATGTCAAGAGGCTGAGAGAACTTAAGAAGGTAGGATGCCAGGTGAGACCGGTCTAATGTGGACAGATATCTCCAAACTGGGCAGAGGTCACATTTTTCATCCTTGTTGACCATCTCTACTCAAGACGGCCTCCCTGCCCACTGAAGATGTCATTAAGTTATTGATGATGATGAAGGGGGGAAATGAGGAGAAAATTATGAAAAGACATCTAAATGTGTATAAGGGGCATAACGTGTAAAAATTATTGTGTAAGTTTACATCTTTGACTTGAACTTGCAATATCACAGTCTGCTACAACGTAGTCTACATCGTCCGTGTCATATGTCACATGTACCACGAAGCACATGGTACAAGGTCACCTCTGTGGGGCCAGCTTCGTCTGTGAAGATTCCAGCAGCCAGGCCGCACCTACCTTCTCTCTCTTGGTAAGGCCGTAAATCCTCAAGCGGATGTCCTCAGCAATACCAATAAAAAGACCCAGACAACAGACATCAAGGACCGTGACATTCTCAAGAAATGCAATTTTAAAATGAGGAGGAATTGCCCTATATTTTGGAAAAGAAACACTCCCATGAGTTCTGTGGGTTATGAAATTGCCTAAGTTTAGGTTGGAACCCTATTTTCACATTCTTTACTATGTGACCCAAGAAAGAGGCATAGCTTTCTTTTCAATTACAGCTGACATTGAATGTTACATTAGTTTCCGGGGTACAGCGTGGTGATTAGACATTTATACACCTTAGGAAGTGATCCCCCCATTAAGGCTTGTACCCACCTGACACCATATGCAGTAAATTAGTATGTTATTGACTGTATTCCCTGTGCTGTGCTTTACATCCCTGGGCCTGTTGTGTAACTACCACTTTGTGCTTCTTACTCCCGTCCCCTTTTCCACCCAGCTCTTCAACCCCCCACGTAGCTGGTAATCATCAGTTTGTTCTCTGCATTTGTTTCTGTTTTGTTTGTTCATTGATTTTGTTTTTTAGGTTCCACATAGAAGTGAAATCATACGTACTGTCTTTCTCCTTCTGACTGATTACACTTAGCTTCGTATCCTCTGAGCTCATCCAGGTTCTTGCAAATTGTAAGATTTCATTCTTTTTATGGCCAAGTAAAATTGCATTGTATACATCTATGCACCACAGCTTCTTCATCCACTCGTCTACTGGTGAACAGACACTCAGGTCGCTTCCATAGCTTGGCTGTTGTAAAAAACACTGCAATAAACATAGGGGTGCGTTTTCCTTTTCAAATTAGTGTTTTGAATTTCTCTGAATAAACACCCAGGAGTGGAATTGCTGGGTCATAAAGCAGTTCCATTTTGAACTTTTTGAGAAAACTTTACACTGCTTTCCACAGTGGCTGCACCGACTTACATTCCCTCCAACAGTGCACAAGGGTTTGCCTTTCTCCACATGCTCCCCAACAGTGGTTGTTTGTTGATGTATCAATGACAGCCATTCTGACAGATGTGAGGTGATATCTCGTTGTGGTTTTCATTTGCATTTCCCTGATGATTTGTGATGTTGAACGTCTTCTCATATGTATGTGTCATCCATATGTCTTCTTTGGAAAAGTATCTATTCAGGTCTTCTGCCATTTTAAATTGGATTTTTTGTTGGGGGGGGTGTTAAATTATATGAGTTCTTTATAAACTTTGGATATTAACCTCTTATTGGATGCATCCTTGGCAAATATCTTCTATTGGTAGGTTGTCTTTTTGCTTTGAGGATGGTTTTCTTTGCTGTGCAAATACTTTTTAATTTTCTGTAGTTCCATTTGTTTTTGTTTTTTTCTGTTTCTCTTGCCTGAAGGAGAAATATAAAAACAAAACTGCTGAAAGCAATGCCAGAGACTTTACTGCCTATGTTTTTCTCTAGGAGTTTTATGGTTTCAGGTCTTACATTTAAGTCTTTAATCCATTTTAGGTGTATTCTTGTATATGGTGTAGGAAAGTGGTCTAGTTTCATTTTTTTTTACATGTATCCGTCTAGTTTTTCTAACA
>VMDR010016556.1:0-21033 GCA_007922815.1 Macrotus californicus
GGGAAATGCCCCGTGTTCCCACCAGGGCTCCCGTTGTGCCAGACCTTACTGCCGTCTTGACCAATGTTTCTTCTGCTGCTGAATGTCTTTCATCTGCTCCTCCAGATACATTTCCTACCCTTTCTGCCCTGCTGCCTGCCTCAGGAGGCTGATTATTAAACTTTGCACCAGTAGACTCCCCTGCCCTTTGGCTTTCTGTCGAGTTCATCCAAAAGCAGGCATTGAGGGAGACAAGAGTGGAAAGAGAGAGAGGCCAGGGTGTTTGTTCCCATGGCTCTCTCTATCCATGGGACTGTGGTTGGACAATGGCTGCTCGGCAGTCCTTTTCTAAGCTTACAGGTCTTTCTAGATTCCAGCAACTTCTTGTCGTTGTCCTTTTAGGAGCGTAGTGACCTCCTGTTGTTGCCAAACCTGGGGTTGATTTTCCTTGATCCTGCTCACCACACCTTTGTAAATAGTCCAGTCCTTAAACTATGTGGAATCAGCCCTTTGGGGTGTGCTCTCTGTTTTCTTCCAGAATGCTGGCTGATCGACTCATCTCACCCCTTAAACCTGATCACCTCACTTCAGAGTTCAAGTTGTCAATAAAAAGATCTACTAACCAAACTTAGATTAATGTGCTAACTGTGGTCCATGACTTTACTATTTATCTTAGAAAGAAGTTCAAATGTGAGTCATATCTAACAAACCCTCCTTTGCCCTCATTTCCTCCACTTGGTTTTATTCATTGTTCCATCCCTTCTTAGCTTTTATTAATTTTTTTAAGTTAGAAAATTAGCAATAGACCAAATATACATTTATTTCCTTTCTCTACTACATAGCTGTGCTAAATATATATTTCCCTATATGATTTATTTTTCCTAAATTATAGTTTAAGGTCAAAATTTAAGATTTTTAGTGAATATGATTAAGTTAAGGATAAAAATCACAGAAGTACTACCAATAACACAGAGAAAGAGACAGAGACAGAGAGAGGATCTGCCAGTGT
The DNA here is from genome assembly GCA_007922815.1 of Macrotus californicus. Lineage (NCBI taxonomy): Eukaryota > Metazoa > Chordata > Mammalia > Chiroptera > Phyllostomidae > Macrotus > Macrotus californicus. The sequence goes on from VMDR010016556.1 coordinate 989, forward strand.
ATGTATTCGCAAGGCCCATTTCCTTCTTTCTTTCTGTGAGCATGGGGGAAACATGTCCCCCCATGGCAGAAGCACAGATGTGTAGGCTGAGAGGTCAGCCTCTCCTGTACAGGAGTCCATACCCTGTACATAGGTTGTCATCCTGCTTTTGCTTATGTGTTCTCAGTGACGAGGACCTTATCTCATAGCCAACCCATTTGTTCTGGAAATTCCATTAGAAGATGCTCCTGGTGTATTGACTCAAAGATTTTTCTCTGCAGACCCACACGGCCCTCTGAGGCCATGCAGACCAATCTGTGCCCACTCCATGGAGAGGGCGATGGCAACTGGGTACCTCCCCTGCCACCGCACCCCGGGTCCTTTTCTAATCCAGACAGCTCCTGCTAGAACAGGACTCCCAGAACCAAACAAAGTCTGCCAGCGAGGAACAATCAATGTAGAACACAGCTGACGTCCTATGCCCTCTTTTGGACATCCGACCTCCATTTCTGCGCCGTGTGTCTCAGGGCCCGGTGGCAGCGATGTCCGCTCTGCGGCACATGGAACTTGGGATCAACTGAAACCCTAAGACCTCATGGGCTTGAGCTAGGTGTCCTCTTCCTGCATTTATACATTTGGCAGTTTAAATCTCAGTTCAGAATTAACATTTATCTCTCCGCAATTTCTTCTTAGATTAAGACTATTTGTTTAAGCCCAGGGAGACTTTTGTGACTCTCAGATTCTGTCAGATGATGTATTAGTTATTTCTCCCAGCTTTCTGCTCCCAGGAAGAAAAATAGTGTTTCTTTGACAGCAAAAATCAGCAGTATATCACTCTTATGAAGAATATAACTTAGAGAATTTAGATAGGTTAGCCACCATTTTAAGTCAATGTATTTTGGAGGGGTGAAAACTGTAATTTTAGTGCTTATATAACTAGCTCTTAATTGTCACCCAAAACTGAAAAGACAGACGGCTTGGAACTCTCAAAAGTCAGATTATAGGCACCTACCTAGACAGAACTTAGTGAATTATTTCAGTCCCCATCAGTTTTGGGGCATGAACGTCAACATCTTACTGACTTTTTTTTTGCCCAAATTTAGAGTTTGTACAAACTCGCCAATGAAGAAGCAAAGAAGAAAGGCTACGACTTGCGGAGCGACGCCATCCCCATCGTGGCTGCCAAGGCCTCCAGGGACATCGCCAGTGATGTGAGTCGTCAGTTTTATTCCAAGGATGTGCTCCATCAGAGATGATGTTCTCACGAAACTAAATCTTTAGAAAGAACTTTTCAGGCCCTTTGAAAATATATCCTGATGTATTTGTGTGGGATTTTTGAAAAACCTAATTTTGAGGGAAGTGAAAAATGTGATGTTCCTGAGAGGCGATTGTGACCTTTAGGACACAGAATCTTCCGTTACAATCGGCCCACTGAGAGAGGGAAAGGCTCACACGTGTGGAAGTTGTTAGAGGTAGTTGCCAGCTTGGAGATGCTTGTGCAAAAATGATCACAGTGCTTATAGAAAGTATAACTGAAAAGCTTAATTCCTCTCAGTGAGAATCAGAGCTTGGCTTAATGTAACATTTTAGTATACAATATTTTTAAAATGTATATGACACTTGCCTTAAATCTGCTCTTACGGGATTACTGAAAGAAGATCTGAGCCAGTGGTGGTTACTGACCTAAGCTCACACCCTTAACAATAATAGCCCCTGGCTGTGTAGCTCATACCTCCCAGAATAAAACCATCATCCTTTCCTGGGGGCTCAGGGAATTTTCAAGGAACAGACAACTGCTCTAAAAACTGAGACCCAATATTCAGGAATATGGAGACACACTGTGCACTGCCCTTTCTATTGAAAGTTAATGACTCCCTTTAGTTTATGTATGTTGGACTTCCCCTACAAATGGATTTATGCCAACAATAATAAATAATGAAATAATGATAACCCAAAATATCAAGAACTCTGCACTAAGAGCTTTGCATGTACTATTTTACTTACTCGTCATAATCATCCTAGGATAATAAACCCTAATGAAGAGTGTCACTATCCCCTCTTTGTGGGTTGCTTCAGCAGCTTGTCTAAAGTCAAACTTAGTGGGTGGTGGAGTTGGAACTCCAGGCAACCTTGTTTCTTTCCACTGGACTGTGTTGCCTCTTGCTGACTCATCTACATTTCCTCAGCTTTCCTTAAGACTAGAAGAGTGTATTTTAGACAGCCGGCTCAGCTTCCAGGACAAAGCCATCAGACATAGGATGATGGAACGTTGTTGGCCCATGTGGAGCCATGACTTTGTTAGGAACATGCTCTACGCAGTCAGGCTGCTGCAAGAGCTTAACTAGAACAATTCGTTTCCAAGTGATGCCAGGCATTTGCCACCACCAATGAATTAATGGATCCATTACGAAGTAATAAATTCCCTCTGTTGCTACTACACGTAGTCCTTGACCAGGAGTACTACCCTTGCAACCAGCCATGTCATTGCTTATTAAACATGCCAAGTCACCAAATGCATCTCTCTCCTGACATGATTTTAGTGCATAAAATTTATTTCTCCAAGGTTCAAATGGCCTCTTCCCCACTTCCACCAGTAACCTCTCCCCACTGTGTGTACTTCCTGCCTCCAGAACTATTTCTTATTACCAGGCTATAAGTGATTTAGGGCATACGCTACAATTATACTGAGTAGGTCTATTTAACTACCTCTATGAACTTCTAGGGTAAAGGTCAGGGTACTGGCTTGAGTTTGTTTATTAGCAAATATCAACTTATAACTGAGATGTAAGCAAGATGATTTTGTACAGACTTGGGACCTCCAAGGTTTACAATAAAAACCTGATTTGTCCATTTTCATCTCAGTACAAATACAAAGATGGTTACCGCAAGCAGCTTGGCCATCACATTGGAGCCCGGGACATTAAGGATGATCCCAAAATGATGTGGTCCATGCACGTGGCCAAGATCCAGAGTGACAGGGAGTACAAGAAGGACTTTGAGAAGTGGAAGACCAAGTATGTCAGCCCCGTGGACATGCTGGGGGTGGTGCTGGCCAAGAAGTGCCAGACATTAGTCAGTGACATAGACTACAAGAACTACCTGCACCAGTGGACGTGCCTGCCTGACCAGAATGACGTCATCCATGCTCGGCAGGCCTATGAAATTCAGAGTGACGTGAGTACCCCCTCTATCTAACAGAGTTGTGTATAGAAATAAGCTATACAAAAACTATTCTTTGTATACAGTTGATGGCCTACCCACACTAGGATTTATTGAATGATATTTAAATATTTGATATTTGAGTCAGTGTGTAGTTTTATGACTTTATTGTAAATATGTTAATAGGATTTATAAGGAAGTGAAGTATATCAACTGGACTTGATCTTATCAAAGTAAAACTGGAATTAAGCATATTTAGAATTCAGGGTCCACCAGAGGGAGACTGTTTTTTAAATTCTTTCAAAGGGAAAAGAACACATTTTAATTTTTTTTAAGTTACTCTGATACTGGTTTTTAGCCCTCCTGATAAAACAAATGAGTTTATAATGAATGGCATGCTAATGCCTGACACGTTGCTACATGCTACACCTCTAGATGGTATTCTCATGAAATGAAAAAGGCCGCTGTGCCTGGGAGCTGTCGGACCACGTAGCTCTCCGTGTGCAGGAGTCGCCTGGCAGTGACAGGCCTGTGGACTGTGAGAAGCAGGCGTGCTCTCTCAGAACAGTGTGAGGAGTCCATTTCCTGCAGCACGTATTTTATAAATGTTTGAAGGAATTATTAAACATTAGAGAACTTTGGAGAATAAAGCAAATTAATAATAATTAGACATTCATGTGCTTTTCCCCAAAACTGTACAGCCCACCTGTGAAAACTCCCACATCTGGTCTGTAACTTTGGACATACAGAACTCTGTGTCTTGAAATTCTTTCCAAAAAGAATGGCATTGCCTGCACAGAAAAGGAAATTAAAAATGGTTAGGGTCACGCATGTGATGGTTAGTGTGACAGCATTGATAGGCTGCTTGTGATAGGCTGCTGAGTACCTTTCAAGATCGCTGCCCTCACACTGTGATACACTCAGAAATGTGGGAAGCATTTGAACGCCCTCCAGGTGTATAGAAGTTATTGTTTTCATTTTTCCTGTTGTTATGTAGGGGCAATAACTACTCGGCACAAGGCGACTGCATTAGGCTTTTTGTCTACACTGCAAAATATCAGCCTATTTTTCTACTTCATTGTTGTTACAAGTAAAATCCTTCAAATGAGTTAGGCAAAGGTCCAATCTCATTGTTGCGAAATGGTTATGAATACTTAATGGGTACACAAAAATTATTTTTAATAAATATTTTTATTTTTTATTCTCTCAATTGCTGTTTACATTCAATATTATTTTGTATTAGTTTCAAGAGTGTAGATAACACAGTGGCTAGACAATCGTGTATTTTACAGTGTTCCCCCTGATATTTCCAGTGCCCACCTGGCACCATGCATAGTTATGACACTATTACTGACTATTTTGGCTGAGCTGTATTTTACATCCCTTGACTATTTTGTAACTACCAGTCTGTACTTCTCAATTTCTTCACCTTTTTTACCCAGTCCCCCAGCCCCTCTCCTCTCTGGCAACCATCAGCCTGTTATCTGTATCTATGAGTCTGCTTCTGTTTACAAAAATCTTTAGCAGAAACAAGTGAGAAATAAAGATATGAAAAGATGATTCTGGAAAGGAGTCCATACTTCCCATCCTGAGAACTTGGTGGGGAAGAGACTGGGCCCAGGACCAATGAAATTGTCCATTATTGTCCTGAATCTTGGATAGCGTTACAGCATCAAAGTTCTGCCCCAGGACATCAGGGGTTCTACATCATCATCATCGTTATTATAGTTTAACGTCTCTCTCTCTCTTTTTTTAAAACTAAGAGCATTACAGGTATTTTGAAATACAATAAAAAACATATAGATGGCAATAATAATCCAACCACTCCTGCTTATGTAATTTGTCACACAATATATCTACATAATGTATGTGCTATTCTTTCATTTAACATTACATTAATGACATTTCTACAAGTCATCAATATTCTTAAAAATGTGACTTGTAATAGCTGCGGACTATTTCATCTGACTAAGCCTAACATTTATTTACTGATAACCCGTTGCTGGGCACATACGTGGCTTCTCTCACTCTGGCTTCCCATTCTTTCCCTTTGCACACGGACGTCACGTTCACCAAACTGACCAGCAGGAGATGTTAGTTTGCATCACTTCTGCCCTAACACCCTGAAATATCTGATCTCTTTCTGTTATGGCTGGGAGACATTTTGGCATCATTTTGGAACATAGTTCCTCTTTTTGTCAGCCTAATAATTGTTTTCTATGAAAAGCAGCAACAACCAGAATCATTCTTTATTACTGATTTCATTTCCATCTTTACCCTAAATCTTTTGATTTGCTGAAGATTTTTTGCCTATTTCCTCTGCACAGAACGTATACAAGTCTGATCTCCAGTGGATGAAAGGCATCGGCTGGGTCCCCATTGGGTCTCTGGATGTGATCAAGTGCAAGAGAGCTGGAGAGATACTGAGTGACAACATCTACCGCCAGCCTCCAGACAAGTTCAAATTTACCAGTGTGACCGATTCCCTGGAACAGGTGCTGGCCAAGAATAACGCCATCACCATGAACAAGGTGAGCCCAGCTGCCCCAAGCTTCTCCAGGTGCTAAATGGTGTTACAATTCTTTAATGACTATTGGAGTTACAATCATCCATGAAACTATGGGGTCATATTTACCTCCTAAACTATGTACTCGAAAGCCTCTAAATAGTTTCTATTATTCTTGGTTTTACCCTTGATAACTAGCACTAAGACTCAAGCCTCCAACTGAATACGTTCATTCAAATCTGGTTTCTTTTCCTTCATTAAACAATAACAATCCTGTTTTAATTTGGCACTTGGTAATTCTAATTTCAAATGGTTTTTTATGAACGTCTTCTTTGACAGCGTTTATATACAGAGGCCTGGGACAAAGACAAGACTCAGATTCACATAATGCCGGACACTCCGGAGATTCTGCTGGCAAGGCAGAACAAAATCAACTACAGTGAGGTAGGAGGAAAGCCTGTGGCACTACGCTCATTTCGTCGTTGCTGTTGTTGTTTGTTTTGCACCTGTTGATGGAGGTGTTCAACTCTGACGGTGACGTGGCTCCGTGCTGCGAAAGCTCAGCCCACTCAGCCTTTCGTATCCGACTTGCATGTCCTATGCTGCAGGGTTCCCCAGGCAACGTGAAGCCGCATTATCTTTTCCGTTTATGGCCACTGCCAGTGAGTTAGTGCACTGAGTAGTAGTTTTGGCATTTCCAAGAGGTAGGATAGCCAAATAAAATTCTGAATCAATATTTATACTAAAATATTACTTACTGTTTATCTGAAATTCAAGTTCAGCTGGTCATGCTATCCTTTTATTTGCTAAATCTGGCAAACTAGTAAGGGGGCTCTAATAATATGCACCTCTTCCACACCTGGATCCTCAGTAAAACCGAGAAGTAAAACTAAGGAGTAGAAATAAAACTCAAAATATCACGTTTTTTACTGCTAAAGTCAGGTTCAAGGACACATTTGTATAAGAGACGGATGAGCTGCTAACTGAACTGCGGAATTGGGCTCCTCCTCCAGGCACAGGTCACGTGGGAGCAGAACAATCAGCTCCACCCCTCCCAGGGCTGAGGTCCTGCTCAGAGAAACGGAGCTTGTTTCTAGAGGGAGCAGTTTAGGGCGAGCTGGGCCTGTCTGGGTATCCCTTCCCTACCAGGGAGATAAATCAGTAAATCAGTACCCCTCTCCAGGGGCAGAGCGAGTAAAGGTGCAGTGAAAGAAGTAAAGCCTGAAAAAATAATTGAGCTCTTTTGGTAGAAAGAAAACCTCAGGCATGGAAACAACAACACTGATTACTTTTTTTTAAGTAAAATGCAATTTTATAGGTGCATGTGTTACTAATATGATACAGCTAAAGTTTAAAAGAAAAGTTGTTTTTAAGGCCAAGTTATCTACATTTTAAATTGTATTTCAATCTTTTTCTTATTTGTTTTTTAAACATCATAAAATATTACATGATTGTCAAAGTTGTCAAAAGTAATAAAGAAATGAGTAAAAGTATATAAGTATATATATGAGGTCTGCCCAGAAGGTATCCAGCTATGTAATATGAAAAATGGAGACATTTATTGGAGATACAAGATACAAGAAACACTGTACACAGGACAATAATGACTCAGTCCCCTTCAAAGTAGACACCTTGGGACCACACAGTTCTCCCAGTCGCCATCAGCTGCCTAGTCATATTTTCCTGAATCTCACTGCCAGTCTGAAATCTTTTCCCTTTCAAAGTTGATTTTAGTTTTGGGAGAAGCCAGAAATTATAGGGCACCAAATCTGGGCTATAGGGGGGCTTAGTCACCCGGATGATTTGATGTTTCACCAAAAAACTTGGCATGAGACGTGATGCATGAGCGGGTGCATTGTTGTAAAGCTGCCAGTCACCAGTTGTCCGTAGCTGTGGACTTCCGAGTCAACAAAATAATTTCTGCAGAGGAATGCTCGAGTTTAATGCAAAACTGGATGCAGATTTGTTGCTCTACTTGCTCAGTCGTTTTGAGTGCAAAGGCCACACAGGACACATGCTCAGTCAGCCACATCTACCTCCCCCACTGACTCGTGCAGTGAAGTTGTCACTGTTTACACATGTGCATTCCAGTCCACTCTCCTTGGCTGCCGGGTTACACTGATACCATGCAAACGGTTCTCATTATATTAACAATGGCTATACTTTTTCTGCACAGACCTCATATATTATAAACAAATAAATTAAACATTGTTCTGCAATTTCTTTTTTCTTAGAAATACATATAGATTGATGTTTTGTCCATCCATTTATATTATGATCATATTAATCAATGTTGATATGCATAATATATCATTTAATCTACATGTGATATCTTCTATTACATAGCATTGTAGATTAATAATAGATTAATATATCAATCTATGCTATATAATAGATTAACACATCTGTGTTAATACCCACTCATTTGTTTCTAACGCTATATAGTTTTTTTGGTAAGACATCATATATTTACTTTCAATATTGCTAGAATTGTCAGTCGTTTCCAGAGCCTTTTCTTTTTTAAATGATGTGGTGTGTCACTTGATAATCTCTAAGTGGTCACTACCAGACCTTTGCTCTCGCTCTGACTTTCTGTCTGTAGACCCTGTACAAACTCGCCAATGAAGAAGCGAAGAAGAAAGGCTATGACTTGCGAAGCGACGCCATCCCCATTGTGGCGGCCAAGGCCTCCAGGGACATTGCCAGTGATGTGAGTAACATCACTCCATGTATGTACCTGGCTGGATGGGGTCGGGGCTCCTCACGGTCGTTATTACAATAGGGAGATGCATCTGGGTGCCAGTTCAAGCACATTTATTGTGATTTAAATCAAATAATGTTTTTCATTGGAAAAAGCTGTTTTGCATTTTTAACTCCAAAAGACTTGAATATGCAGGTCCCATAGGCAGGGTGTATCCTAATCTTCAGTATAAAATTGAATTTGAATCTACAGTTTTTTCTATCTATGATTATGAAACATTCTGTCTATATTTTGAGCACATGACCTATGCAAAAGTAAGAAAATGCCAGAAAAGTTAAAAAAAATAATTTGGTTACATATACTGGTTCAACATCAGAAAAAGACCTGGTGACAGTTAGGCCTAGGGAAATACACCTTTCCCCAAACCTGCTCTGGATTTTTGTCAACTCTGTCTTTGAAAAATTACCTTATTGCTTCCATTTGAGTTCTTTTTAAATGAAAACAGAAAAGCAAATGCAAACACCCCAAAACAACAAAACAGTGAGCCTGACTTTTCTTTCCACCGTCTCCAAAGGAAGTGGGTCCTAAATATACATTAGGATTTGTGTGACATTGTCACCTCAAGTGAAGATAACATGTCCAGAGTCAGCATTTACCATCACTCCAAACAATATGTTTTCTTGTAGTTGTATAATTTGTCTTCTCGTTTGAGGAATCTGAGCAAACCTTAGCGAAATTTGATTTCTGACAGAGCAAGAAGCACAGGATGGAAAAACCAGGCCATTCATTTCAGGGAGTCAAGTGACCCAGTTGGTAGAAGTCAGCAGAGCCAGACTGGGGAGGGGTAATATGCAGCCTGGAGGATGAAGTGGTCCCTGGGGACTCAGGAGCAGCATTCTCAAAATCATATGTAAAACTTATGGGTTAGTGACTTTACTGGCCCAGAATGAAGCAAAGGTAGCACACAATTCCAACCGATTTTCTTAAAAGTGTTGCTGCTTTTACTTCCAGGGACTTAATGTCTGCAAACCCTGACACTGTGTAGTCTGGCATACCTTCCCAATAGAGTGTTTTTGTGAAGCCTAATTAGAGTTTAGGATGAGGAGATAAATTCATATTCAGATGATTAATTCTCTGCAAGAATTACCAATTTTAAAATAATAAACTTTTAAATTAATAAGACATTTAGCTTTTTATTTTTATTTTTAAAATGACTGATTTTATTTCAGTACAAATACAAAGATGGATACCGCAAGCAGCTCGGCCACCACATTGGAGCCCGCAACATCAAAGATGACCCCAAGATGCTGTGGTCCATGCACGTGGCCAAGATCCAGAGTGACAGGGAGTACAAGAAGGACTTTGAGAAGTGGAAGACCAAGTACAGCAGCCCCGTGGACATGCTGGGGGTGGTCTTGGCCAAGAAGTGCCAGACGTTAGTCAGTGACATAGACTACAAGAACTACCTGCACCAGTGGACGTGCCTGCCTGACCAGAATGACGTCATCCATGCTCGGCAGGCCTATGAAATTCAGAGCGACGTAAGTACTGAGACCCATTAAATACCACCCATTACCACACTCATGATAGTAATGCAGCAATATTCAATGGGTGTGTCACAAGATTTTTTGAAACATGCAGTACCTGACTATTTAGTCAGAGGCATTGACCTCTTTTCCCTTAGATCAAATAAAAAAATGGCAACAGCCAACACAACAACAGCGGTCCGATGTGAATGAATCAAAACTATACCTATTTTTTTGTCAGATCCACAAAAAGTATATTTTTGAGGTACTGTGGAATTTTAGTAATTAGTTTATGTGTGTCATGAGATGAAAAGGTTGAAAACCACTGTAGTAATATATAGGTAATGGTCTAGGATTAGGTAAAGCTCTCAGAAGAATAATGTTTTTTTCTCTTCGTGCTTCATTCACTGTGCTATACTTTTCTTTCAGAGAGGACATAATATTTTAAAAGAGAAAGACATGAAATTTGGCTACCTAAGTTTTCCAATCTTTTTCTTTCATTTTTGAAATCAGGTGTCATTAACAGCTCTAGTAATACTTGCTTTTGTGTTTATCTCACCAGAACGTATATAAGTCCGATCTCCAGTGGATGAAAGGCATCGGCTGGGTCCCCATTGGGTCTCTGGACGTGATCAAGTGCAAGAGAGCTGGAGAGATACTGAGTGACAACATCTACCGCCAGCCTCCAGACAAGTTCAAATTTACCAGTGTGACCGATTCCCTGGAACAGGTGCTGGCCAAGAACAACGCCATCACCATGAACAAGGTGAGCCCCAGGTTTGGGGAAAGTAAAGCAGGGCTATAGGTTCTTGAGGATATTTATAATTAAGTTAATCTTTTTTGTTGTGTTTAATTGCCATCCTATGTATAATGATTTGGTTGAGTTCTCCTTTCCGTTACATTATATGTGGGAATTTCTGCTTTGACATCTCTCGGGAAATCGAGAGAGTTAAGAATAGGACAGCTATTTGGTGTGCAAATTGTTTGAAGTCTGTGAGAGTTGTTATGGTTTGGTATCAAGTTTCTTTTCTTGTTGGGCACCTATCTAGGTAAGTATATAACAAACAAGTCAAATGTAAATCTCCATGAAATTTATAAAAAAAGAAACCTAGAGATGGCTAATCCAGGTACATTTGCAGTTAATAAAACAACAGACAAAAGGTTGGGAAGGGTCTGTTTGTGTGGCCACGGTACACGTGGCTGTACATACACGCTTGGAAAGAAAAGACCTGCCTTTCATTCAGTTGGAATGGAGGTGATTTTGTAATGAAACACACAGTTTTGCTATTCATACCTAAGCCTACATTTATATTTAGTAATTATAACCATGTAATACCAAAGACTGGAGAGTATTGGTCTACCACACACAGTGTAGATAGTGAGGATGCTGGCTTTCATGTTTGTCAGGATGTCTAACTGGAAGTTTCTGTTTACAGCAAACACTGTGGGTCTGATTCACTACCCTTTTATCTCTGACAGCGCTTGTACACAGAGGCCTGGGACAAAGACAAAACCCAGATCCACATCATGCCTGATACGCCTGAAATTACGTTGGCAAGACAAAATAAAATAAATTACAGTGAGGTGAGACCACTTATTTTAGTTCCTTGATCTGGCCACATTGATTTTTGCGGATGGAGTAGAAAGGTCAGAGTTATGGATTTAATTCTCGTGTGGACCAATTAGTTTAGTTTTATTTCTTATGGCCAATATTCTGCCCTGAAGATACAAAAAGTAGATAGGTAGATAGAGAAATAGATAAATACAAAAATTCCCCATATCAAAAGGGGGAGAAAAAAGCTCTCAAAGTCAAGTATTGTTGATTGAAACAAATTGTAATTTTAATTAAAAAATAATTATTGCTATTTATTAGATTAATACTTGCTTCAAGGTTTGTTCTGTGAATTTTTCTTCAGTTACTCATTTGTAAAACAGGATAAAAATGCCTGTCTTGAAGAATTTCTGTGATGACCAAGTGAGGAAATATATATATGTGTATATGGGTGTGTGTATATATATATCCAGTCCAGTACAAAATATCAATAGTTGCCTAATAACTTTCATTTTTCCCTTCACATTTAAGTCACTGTGAAAATTAGATTTTTAATATGCTCAAAATAACTTGAGGTTTATTTACACGAACTAAGAGAATCCTTAAATTCACCATTCAGACTTGTCTGAAGACGTAAAATACGCTCTTGCATGTACTGTTTCCAGCTAAACTTGTCACTGTGCATCTCCGCAGTTGGAAGCACGGCTGCAGAAACAGCTTCTTGCCCAGTCGTTCTTGACAGAGAATTATCTGGTTTATTGAGGAAGAATTCTAATTTCTTATGTGTCTGTGCATGTGTCTTCATTTTTAACGAAAGGGGGGAGGTAGACTTTCCTTCAGTGTGAGAACCCTGGAAAATTTAAGTACTCATTTTCAAGACTTGGCCATATTCATTGTTTCCCCCATGTTACTTACTTTTGCCTATAAAAATGTAGCCCTAAAGAAGAGGCATACTTCTACCTTTTTAAATTTTAGTTAAGGCTGAATATACTAGTGCAGTTCTGCATCCAAAAGTAGTCTTCCTTTGGCAAAAACACATGTTTAGAGGGAAAGTGAGTGCTGCACCTAAAAGCTGCTACTTCTGTCCTCAGAGCCTCTACCGCCGGGCCATGGAAGAAGCCAAGAAAGAAGGCTATGACTTGAGAAGTGACGCCATTCCTATTGTGGCTGCCAAGGCCTCCAGGGACATTGCCAGTGATGTAAGAGCTGATCGATTCCCTCCCTTTGTTACCTACAGTCCAGACCCTGCACAGGGAATCACATTGTCGGGACACGGCCGAAAGTCTCTTTAGTCTCCATCCCTCTTAACCACCTTCATTTTATAGGCAAATAAATTGAAGCTTTGACACTGTAGGTGACGCACCCCACATCACAAGCATCCTAGGACAAAGCCTGGACTAGAATGTGGTTCCTTTGATACTTGTCACTTGGGCTTTGCTTAATAAAACTGAGTGCCTTGATTAAAGTTTGATGGATATATGCTGATCTGCTCCTAAAACCTCATGAGCTCCCCCCAGGGTACACTTAAGGCAAAAGTTCCAGGAAAGAGGAAAGTTTCACTGAGTTCTCCCCCATTACGTGCAGAAGGACATAGAATAGTAAAAAGCTATGAATTTCCTTGCTGAGGGGTCCACAAAATCAGTATTCCATTACCCTAAAAATAAAAGCATCAGATTCCTTGACAACTTAATATTAATCTGAGAGTAACAATATTGTCCACTTTTGTAGGTTTTTCTTTTCTATCATGATCAAACAACACATAACATAAAAGTTACTATCTTACCCATTGTCAAGGGCACAGTTCCGCAGTGTTAAGTATGTTCTCACTGTTTCATCTGGCAAAACCGAAACTCTATACCCATCAGACAACAAAAACTGCCCAGTTTGAAACTACACCCCAGATTATTCATGCAGAGGAGATTTCTTCTCAGAATGCCATAGAAAAATGAAATTGATGAACCACGTAAACACATCTCAGATTTACCTCCCACACTCAGTGACTTCTGAGACACCGTGTATCACTCAGCTTGAGCTCACCCTTTCAATGTTCACTTTTAATCACTTTTGTCAACATATGATTTTTAACACGATGTAAAGGAATCGTCATAGAGTTAGCCGGTGGGACTGTGAGACCGAGCACACCATCCTCTCAGGTGGAGTCCACATGCCCCTCTGTGTACCATCATAGCAGCACGTGATGCATCTCCCCTAGTGCCTTTCCCAGAAAAGCATCGTCACAGAAGGGATAGCAGGAAATAGCTCCTCATTTACCGGGTTCTCTCTTTCAGTACAAATACAAAGAAGCTTATCGTAAGGAATTGGGTCACCTCATTGGTGCCCGAGCAGTACATGACGACCCCAAGATAATGTGGTCCCTTCACATTGCCAAAGTACTGAGTGACCGTGAGTACAAGAAGGAATTTGAGAAGTACAAGACCAGATACAGCAGCCCAGTGGACATGCTTGGTATCGTTTTGGCCAAGAAATGTCAGACCTTGGTCAGTGACGTGGACTATAAACATCTTCTGCATGAGTGGACGTGCCTGCCCGACCAGAACGATGTCATCCATGCACGGAAAGCTTATGACCTGCAGAGTGACGTGAGTGCGCCCGAGACGGGTTCTCCATGTTAAAAGTGGCTCTGAGTCATGTCCGTGGGTCTGACTAATGGCAGTGGACTGGCATGTGTTTGTATATTTCTGAATAATATACAATTGAATGTTCAAAACCAGTTTCCCATTGATAGCTCTACAGTTTATTTCATATTATCAATTCTATTCAGATATGTTTCTTCCCGATAATTTGGGCTTTCTTTGTCTGAGTTAGATGAAACTTAGTCCTCAAAATATATAACTACATGTTTTGGGGCAGAAGTGGTAGAAATGTATGTATATGTCCATGGAGGGTAGTATGGAGAGTTAGGACACAGAGGTATATTATGCTAAATGATTTTCACATTCATATTTTATATCTATTGACAGGAAAATACTAAGATATTCTTATCTTTTTCATGATTCTGTTGAGTTGTACACTTGAAACCCATGTGGGTTTGTGAGCCAATGCTACCCCAATCAATTCAAGAAAAAGTAAAAATAAAATAAAGTTGGTTCTTAAAAAACAATAATCTAATTTTTATTAACAATTGGCCTGTCCTATTAAGGGTAAAATAAAAAGAATAATTAGGGAAATATCTAGTATACTACCTTGTGTAAAAGTTTTATAATACACTCAAGGGTATAACTGTGTTTTTTACATTTAAAAAAATCTCTCATAATTCTTGGTATAATGCTCTGTACTAAAAAATGGTTAGAAAAAAACATACTCATAATTTAATAATGTTTATGAATGAGTGATCTACTGTGTTGGGAGCCTTATCTGTTCATCAGTAGTTTTGTTGTCTCTCTAGTGTGAGACATTTTGTGACTGTGAATCTGAAACACTAATTAATAATGTGTTATCTGTTGATTTGCAGAATTTGTATAAGGCAGACCTTGAATGGATGAAAGGCATTGGCTGGGTCCCCATTGGCTCCTTGGAAGTTCTTAAAGCCAAGAGGGCCACAGAGATACTGAGTGACAATCTCTACCGTCAGCGCCCAGATGCGCTGAAATTCACTTCCATAACTGACACCCCGGAGCAAGTGCTGGCAAAGAGCAACGCTATAAACATGAACAAGGTGAGCCCCACCTCTCACCGCTAGGTATCAAAATTCACCATAGAACAAGGTGAACATTCTGACATATTACTACGTTTTAAAGATTCCCATAGGGTTTATGATACCTTTAAAAATGACTTTTCCATTGTAAAGCCTATAGTTACTTATTAATTCTTCAAAATACTAAACTGATGTTAAAAATACTATGTGCTGTCATTATTTTATAATTACAGATTTTAAATACTATTACCCAATTATACTTTTCAGAACTGCTATAGAATTTAATAAGAAACAGTAAAAACTCTGAGTCCACAAAATAGTGAGCTAAAAACTCTTAGAAATAGTAACTTATCTACATGAAATGTAGAAATGTATGCAAATTTAATACTTTTATTTCTATTTTGTGTGGAGGAGAGGTGACTGGCACATAATCAAAAAAAAAAAGTCTATGAATTCCAAAATAATTTTTCTCACTTTTTTTTCATAGCGTTTATATACCGAAGCCTGGGACAATGATAAGAAAACCATCCACGTCATGCCTGATACTCCAGAAATCATGCTGGCCAAACTCAACCGAATAAACTACAGTAATGTGAGTGAACTATTGATCTTATAATGAACAGAAAGGCAAAAATGAACTGTTGCAACTGTTTTCTTCATGAACTGTTCTAATTTATCACACATACTCCAAACTAACATTGTCAGTAGAAGGTAGCTCTCCCTTGAATCAGTTTTGGGCCATGTGGTAGGTCCACAGAGTAGGCCAGCCGTTTAGCAGCAGAATGTCAGGGAATGAAATGCTTATGGAGAAACATTCCAGTAGGAATTACACTCCCAAAGCCTCCCCTACATGTCAGTGAGGGTATCATTATTTATTCAACAACTGTTTATTAGGCAGGCCCTGGCTCGGAACTCACTTGATGGTCAGTGAGTTTTCTTGCCCTGCATTATTTTGCTGCTTTATTAAAGTTCTGGTTACCACTTAATGTTATCTGCAAGCATTTTTCTAGGCGTCCTTCGCGAACCAACATCTTCATCAGGGTGATGATTCTGAAACCTTACTTTACAGATAGGTCATGCTCTTTGATAATAGTCCACAGTAAAATGAGAAAAAATAAGGGCAATGCGTTGAGTATTTCATGAATCCAAATATATTCATTTTTAAAATACTTTCCTTGTTCTTTCTTCTTTAGTATTAAAATGGTCTTTCTTTAACATTATTATTGTGATAGTAAGCAGTTTTTTTTAACGTGTTTGTTTGACGAAACAGAATTTTGGCAACCATGTGCTGATCTCCCCACAAATTTTTTGAAATTTGCTAATCAATAAAATTCCAAAGTTTAGAATGTGTGCCTTAAAATCCTTAAGTGCTTATGAAACCAAGTTTTGTACAAACCCACCCTGATACTTCACTTTGGGGATTTGTCCCTGTAGTTTAAATAAAGATGGAGAAAAATTCATTAATTAACAGTCTGCTTCTTCATGAAAGGAAGAATGACTTACTGACTCTCTTTCCGGCAGAAACTCTATAAGCTCGCTTTGGAAGAGTCTAAGAAGGAGGGCTACGACCTGCGTGTGGACGCCATTCCGATCCAGGCAGCCAAGGCTTCCAGAGACATTGCTAGTGACGTGAGTTGATGTTTTAGAGGAGGCATTTCATATTCAAAGATGTTCACAAATGGAAGTTTTTATAGTTTCTCTTGACAGAATTTTTGTTGTTCCTATGTCTCAACTTCATTTAGTGATTCCCTCATGTACAGAGTTGCCAATAAAAACAAAGAAAAGCACAAGATACCATGTCCATTATACCTATTAGTCAATTAAAGATAGAGGTATTTTCTTAAATATAAATATTTTATGGACACTAAAAATGGGTTCACATGTTTGAAATTGAGCAGCAGCTGACACAGATATTTGTGAAAAAATAACATTGATAGCACATGCAAGTCATTCAATACAAATGTGAACACTCTCCTGCTGCCTCTATCCATTCATTCTGGCATTAAAAGAAGACTCTACAAACTTTGGGACATTGAAACACAGGCTAGGGGAGATGGTTGGATAGACAGCATTAATCTATTCACTTACCTCATAGCCTACAAAAATGCTAAAAAAAATAAAAATAAATCAAAAATGAAAAAAAATAAAAATAAACTACAAAAAAAAAAAGAAGACTCTACAATGGATGCATTTTAGGGCTTTGGTTCATACTTTGTAACATTTAGTGAGATTTTCCTGCCAAGATGCCCATAACTGATTATAAGAACAAACTGAGAAATAAGTGAAGCTTTTCTCTGTACCCACCTGTCTCTTCTCTCCAGTTCTTCCTTTCTCATGAGGCCCATCTGGGGAGGGTGTCCAGTGCCCTCATTCTGTACGAGGGCTGCTTAGAACCCAAATCCGGACTTTTCTTCTTCTAGAAGGGTCCCATGCCTTTCATTATGCTTTATTCCTTCTATTATTTAAACATTTTCTGGCTGTCCAGCTGCAGAAACACACACTATGATCCATCCCCTCATGGTAAAATGGACCATAACATGTTATTCTTAAATTTTAAAAGTAGATTGAGTGTTGACCCAAGGCATGACTTTCTCGTGGTGAAAATTCAGCAACATCAACAGGCTGATAAGGGAGGCTGTTCTTGGTGACTCTGTCTGAATATAGCCCATACCCTTGTGAAGGAATTCATTATATATTCTAATTACAAGGAATATATTCTAAAATATTCTAAATATTAAAGCATTTTTTTAGAAAAAAAAACAACCCAGATCTTTAAATTCAGGAGATGCTCGTTTAAACTACACAAGATGTTCTACCTTTGCTGGTTAAGCAACACCGTGTAAACTAGGTGGTGCTGTCACTGGTCAGGGACTGGCCTGGCGCAGGGCTGCCTCGGACTGGCCTGCAGTGTGTGGGTTTTTGACTGTGCAGGAAAGATTTCACAACCAACGTGAGTCTCGGTGGTTTTGAGAGTATGTTTATTGAGGCTGGGACAGTGAAACAAAGGAAGGACTTAGGGTAGAAGAAGCAACAGGGGAAAGCCTAGGCAGTGCTCTGCTTTGGCTCCCTACAAACATTACAAGAAAGAAATGAGACAAGGCAGAGCTGCCGTTAGCTCACTGGAAAGTCAGAGAAAAAGGGGGCCTTGGAGACAGGATCAGGGAGTAAGCTGGGGACAAACTGCCACTTCCCGCTGGCCTCCTGGTTGCAAGTCTTGTGGGACCCCGAGAAGAGGTGTGGTCATGGTCTAGAGGGAGCCCATGCTGGTGTTCTTTGTCATGAGGGTTTTTATCTCTCTTCCATGGGAGAGACTGTTAGGGGAGGGTTTCAGCAGACTATTCATCAGCTTTTCCAGGTGCATTTTCAATATGCTGATGCGTCAGAA
Organism: Macrotus californicus; assembly: GCA_007922815.1. Classification (NCBI taxonomy): domain Eukaryota; kingdom Metazoa; phylum Chordata; class Mammalia; order Chiroptera; family Phyllostomidae; genus Macrotus; species Macrotus californicus. The sequence goes on from VMDR010016556.1 coordinate 19,452, forward strand.
TAAGCATATAGGGGAGTTTGGGGTTATTCTTTGGTCTGCTTTACTGTTTTACTTTTATCTTAGTCTGTCTGGCTCTAATCAGGATTTTGTTATTTGTTCCTCTGACTTCATCTGTCCTTGGGTTTGGCTGGCACCAGTGACATAAATTGGGTCTCTGTCCTCTATCTCCCTGACCAGAGTGATTTGGGCTATGTATTCTCTGGTGAGGCAGGAGAGATATGAACCATTTTTTCTCCAGTGTTCTTGGTTAAGGAAGATAACTTCTTGTGATTCATTAGCTGGCTATATGTTGTTCAAATTGTTTGGTCTTGTTTTAATTTTCTTGTCTCAGTTTCTCCATTCCACTTGCCCAGGAATTTTCCTAGCTTCTTGCTATCCTGCCTCACTCTAGTTTAGGAAAAAGGGGAAAATATTAGGAACCAGAAGCTACTCCATTTTAGTCTCAACTCTACCACCTACTTGTGATGTGGACATGAACAAAATAATACCCCTGGGCTTTAGGTTTCTGTTTCATAAAATAGGGGTGATAATACGAACCTTTCTCTCTCACACTAGTGGTAGCAAAACTCAGAAGAAATAGTGTGTGTATGAAATTGGGAAATGTCATATACATGAGATGTTCTTGTCATTTGACTAATGTCCCTTTTCTTTGTTTCAGTACAAGTACAAGGAAGGCTACCGTAAGCAACTTGGCCACCATATTGGGGCCCGAAACATTAAGGATGACCCCAAGATGATGTGGTCCATTCATGCGGCCAAGATCCAGAGTGACAGGGAGTACAAGAAGGATTTTGAGAAGTGGAAGACCAAGTTCAGCAGCCCCGTGGACATGCTGGGGGTGGTGCTTGCCAAGAAGTGTCAGATCCTTGTAAGCGACATAGACTACAAGCATCCCCTGCACGAGTGGACCTGCCTGCCTGATCAGAACGACGTCATTCATGCTCGGAAGGCCTATGACCTTCAGAGTGATGTGAGTGGGTCTAATATTATTCAGCATGTGTTTAAAAGGTTTAAAAAAGATGTTCTCACATTTTTTGTGCCATGGAATCTTTTGGCAATCTGGTTAAACCTATGCACTTTTCAAAACAATGTCATAAAATGTGCAAATTAAAAATATATACGTATTTACACACATGTGTGTATATGTATGCTTTTTATTAACATATTAAATAAAAAGATCTAGCAATGGGTGTCATTACTAGCTTAATTTCAAAGAAGTGATGAGCATAAATTTCCAGATGTCTTCAACAACTGTAATAGAACACGAAAATAGTTGTGAATTCTATCGTCAACCATGTCCCATGTAGTGTTAATACTACTATGATCTCTTGCCTAAACTTACAATTGAAAGAAATGCTATATTTCAGTTAGAGATTAATGAAAAATATATACATAGTTTTTTTCTATCCAAGTTTATTGATATCAGATTAAGAATTCCTGATTTAATGCAATCTAATTTTCCAAATGAATTGATTACATTAGCATTTTTCTGACTTCTTAACTTATAGGAAATATTTATTATAACTTATAAAAGGAAGTTTAGGAATTAATTATACATTGATACAATTTATCTAAGGAGCTG